>WYDI02036236.1:0-65103 GCA_009867235.2 Psittacus erithacus | reverse complement strand
CGGGACTGGGGGGGGTGGGGGGAAGGACAGGTTGTAGGGGGAAAACAAGCAGGCTACATGCTTTGTCTAATTTACGACTAAGCTTAAACCACAACAGTTACTTATAACAATTATCTAAGTCAAATTAGATTTAAATGGCTACTAATCTTTGTGTGTATGTGTATGCTTGCCCAACAATTCCTAAATGCCACTAGGAAATTAGAGTAATTTTGATATTAAAATGATTACTACCACTTTTGTAATAAACTGATGCAACTTTAGAAGTCTATCCCTGATATCTTTCATGATTTAGACATCACACAAGCTATAATTGTGCTGTAAAAGGAAAGAGAGCTAATCTTTTTGCATTTGAAGTAAGCCCTCATCATCAGACCCGACAAAGCCAGACAGATCAAAAAAGAGTAAAAAAGAGCATTTAAGGAAATTAGTACAAGTGTCAGTTAAAAGGTAAAAATTAATGCACTTATTGAAATACAGTTGAAACCTACATTCTTTTCATTTCTTTGATATTGCTAAAGCATAAAACATTCAATTAACTTCCTATTGTGTTTGGGGGGTAGCGGGGAAAGGCAAAGCGTTGTCAGTGAAGTGTTAGGTGTGTAGGTGGTGTGTGCAAGGCAAAAACGATTAGATATGAGCAGAGGGTACAGCAAAGGCTTTTTGACTGGCTTTGCAATTGACAAAGCCAGTCAACTCCTTTAGTGTGTTCCGAGACAATGTTCTTGCATGTGTACTGCTTTTCCTAAAGATACAGTACTGAGCCTCTGAGAAGGTAGCATGCATTCTTTTCATCCTCACCAGGGAGTATTTATTTTCCTGATTATTATCTACATCATTGAAACTTGCATGGTTGTGCACCTCTTCCCTAATAAAAGTGAATACAGATAAATTGATAATATTTTGAACCACTGAATAATAGTACTTTGCAACATAATTGAAATAGATACATTTAATTTGTACTTACCCTCAACCATAAATATGAATTCCCATAGCTGTGTTCTTTTATTCTTTGAAAGCTGTTACTAAGAGTGCTGATTTGTAAAAACTGCTTTAAGATATTTCAAAATACATCCTTGATTTACAACTGTTATATGTTGGCAACACCGAAGCTGCAAATAATTTGGAATAATGCAGTAGTTTTTCCCATCCTTTGTGCTGTTTAAAGGGAAAGCAGCTTCTTTTTCCTTTTTTTTTCTTTAATGAGAGCACTGTACTGATGTAGAATATATAGAGGGAAAATTTTAAAAATCCTATAAACCAGAAATCCCTCTGAACCCATTCAGCTGGCTTGTTAACAAAATCTTTTTAATATATCGATGAAGATGTTTTCTCTCTAATTCTACCATTCCTACAATTTATTTGAATTTCAGTAACATTAAAAAGATGCTGTAATGTTCAAAATGCTTTAATTAAAAGAAGTATTTGCTAATTGGCATAAAATATCTGTGTGATTATTTTTCCCTATATTTATGGTTTTGCAGTAAAAGAACAGCTGCTAAATATTTTCTTACATGCTGATTCTACTTAATCAACATTGTTCTTAATGGAGGTGACAAAAGTTAGAACTTGTGTTTTACAAATGTGTTCCATGAAAACATCAGCATGATGACAAAGTCAAGCCCTTTGGCGTACAAATGAGCAGGTTTACTGCAAAACACTTCTATATAGATAGGAGATAAATCTTAGTTTAAAAATCCTTTGCAGTACTGAGCACCTTCCAAGCCAAATGTGTACTAGCACTTAAAGAAAATATTACTAGTTTTAACACCCAAACTCACTTGATGTTTTGATTATTATTCCTATTAATATGCACATGATAGAAGTTAATGCCATACTGACAGATTTAATGCTTTATAAATGTGCTGAATTCAACTAGAAAGGTAAAAGCAGCCATTACCCTAAGACCTAAAAGAGAGACACTAATCAGCTGGCTTTTTTCCTCCTATCTTTTTTGCAGATGGCTGGGAATACAGGTTTTATTTAAAATGCAAGGCTGGAAAAAGCTTAGCCACAGGAAAAAGAAAAGGTCTTGACCTTTAAATATTGATTCCATTCTATCGATTACAAGAGATGGAGGGTGGAGAGACTTCTTAAAAATGTAACCCTAAAAAAGGCACAAAACAGATTTAGGTAAAAATCAGCCTGAGCTTTGTTATTTATGGGACTAAAGAGTTACAGAATAAAATGCAAAGTGGAGGGAGACCAGGGCACACATGGGCTCCAGAGCTGATGTTCAGGTCTTATAGACTCAGAAGCCAAAAACCCTTGCCTCTCCTAGCAGGAGTGCTTTGTCAGAAGGCTATGCTTTCTGTGGAAGCATACCCAGCAAGGTCAGGATGTACATTTGCTGATAAATTCCCTATTATGGGCAAAGGGGCACGTTGTAAAAGCTTCCTTTCTTTTCAGCCATGACGAATAATAAAGCAAGAAGAAAAGGAGCCCCCCAGCCACTGACAAGTTAGGAGAAAAGGTAACAAACAAGGTTATAACCTTACATCTTGAACTGAACTTTGAGAGTGAAGTGCAAAACTGGAAATTTCAGGGACAAACAGAAAGGCTACTTAGGACAATATTATCCAAGAGAGGCTTTATTAAAAAAGCCCTCAAAATCCCAGGGCAAGTGAGCCTATGTATTACAACTTCTCTAAAAAATATTAAATCTACATTAATTCTGAAGTGCCTGATTTACTTGAGTAAAAGTAATTCTCATTGTCAAGGAACTGAAGCAATTCTATAGATCAGTGAAAGGAAGAACTACTAACAATGTGCCAAAGCCACAAAGAATTCACTATACATATGTTGACAAATGGAAACATAAAATAAACACAGAAAAAACATGTAATCCAAGGCAGTAATATGTATTTTAACCTAATGCACTGCTATACTCTCAGCATGTATACTTAGCTTTTCCACGTTGCATAGCCTGGGCTGCTGACAGGACTTTTCCCATTCTTTTGTCAAGAAAGCGCAAAGTGTGCTAAATTGTTTCTTTGCCTATTTTCTCATAGACTTGTAGAATTTGACTCTCTCAAGGACATTTAAACTACAGAGTATGTGTTAAAGGACTTCTAAACAACAAATTCTGATTTGCAAAATAGGCAGATGTAATAGGACCCAGTCAGGAGACCTACTGTTCTCCCCTCCTGCATATCATACATTATCTTTTGTGATGTTCTTTTGCAGGTGTGTTCTCCTCAGTGCACAAGCAATTTTTCTGTTGACAAGCAGAAGGACTATTATATGACTATTCAATCTGTCCAGACAGGAGCCGCAAGGTGTGTAGAGTCAGAATAGGGTCAAACACTGTATTCAGGTGAGACAGAGTTAAAAATTACGCATATAAAGTATGTTTCAGTTTTAGCAATCTGAAGTAACTTTTAGAAGCAACCAAGAATATGAACAGTCAGTGTATGGAGGATATGACCACACAGGAGCTAGGCATGAGTGATCTGGGACAATGGTGAGTATGGGGTGATTACGTCCTATGAAAAAAATAGGGTAGATTGGTCTCCACAGGTAACACAGCGTAACATGAATTTATTGCTGCCAGTGACCAACTGTCTGAGATCTCTCTGCATGGAAATCCAATGTTCCATATAAAAAAATACCATAAACTATCCTGCTAGGTAGTCTGTTGTCATTATGCTGGTCTTTCTCCGCTGCTCTTACTTCATTTTTGCTGTCTATAGACAACTCTGGGTAACATGTTCTCAGATATATTTTGTTAAAAAGGGTCTCTGGATTTTAAAGGCCACATTTATTCCCAAATTATTTTATTCTAGAGTTTTTATTAATTGCAGTATCATCAACTAATTCTGCAATCAGTGATCCGCTTCACAGTGCAGCTTTAATGCTAACAAACATTAAAAGAAAATAAAAATCTTGGTATAGAATCGAAGATGAAATCAAATTATTTAAAGATTTGTATTTTTATTACCAATGTTTACTTCTGCCTGGTATCACCCCCATCAGAAGAAATCTATGAAGTTTTAAAAGTCTGATAATTTATTTTGCATAACAATTCAGAAATAGGACTTCTTTATGTGTGCATACTAAATGACAACCGCTAGGACAGTTGATTTCATCAATAATAAACTCCCATTGCAGCAGTTAGTGACAAAAAATGTTTCTCAATGGAAGTAAATACTTACTTAAATATTTATAAACTTAGTGCTTTTTATGAAACTCCTCAGCAGCTCATACAAAATAAACTGGAAAATTAGACAATACTCTGCATAAAAATGGATATTAATCTTTTTCTCTGTTTCACCTGTCTTTCAAAGAACTAACATGAGGAAAGTGTAAAAGTCATAATGCAAACTGAGGAGCTCCAAATCTCTTTTGGGTTTTACATGTTTGCTGAGTTTTGGCTGTCATTGTCTTGCCCACATGCAGTGTGGTCTTTGCAGCGTGCCTGGGAATTGCATTTACTTCAGGTGCAAAACATCCCCGTAAGACTGGCAGGGCTGCGGGGCTGGGTCTTACCAAGGCAGGCTGTGAAGGGACAGCTTGGGTGAGGGGCTGCCCAGGGCTGAGAGATACAGATTCTGCTGTCCCAGAGCTCCCAGCTGGTTGGAACAAGATGCTGCTTTGTTTCAGAATGATGTCACAAAGATAAAATACACTAAAGACAACAAGGTACTTACTTAGACATTACAGCTTTGGAGGGGGAACATGGGATCATTCCAGCACCTTAGAAGCAGAAGCTGATTAATACAGAACACTGCTTTGCTTTCCCTGAAGTAAGTGTAAAAGGGGAAAAACACCCTCTCCTAAAGAAGAAAGGGATATAAGCTAAGAAAATGAAACGCTGCTATAATGGCAAAGGCTAGCATGGTATTATTGTAACACCAGTGATTAGGAATTAAAGGAGGCCCTACAGCCTCCTGTAATGCACAACTGTGTATTACAAGCAAGAATGGAGTTTTAATGAAGCTGTTCAATCTTTAAAGACAACTTCTAGGCTTCCTGCTGCTGGGTGCCCAGCTACCCTCTCCCCATAACCTCCCTGAAGCCTGGCCATCTCCTCTCAGCTGCATGGTACCAGGTGCAAGTGGCAGTGACAGAGCTCAGATGTGATGGTGGTGGGCTTTTCCACTCTTATCTGCGCTGCAGATCACCTTCTGTCTTTCTGCCTCCCATGGGGATGACTCCTGTGCAGGAGGGAAGTCAGGGCACTTGTCACCACTTGCCATATTGCATCATGGAGGAGATGACATGGCCCCTTTGTCCACAAAACCCCTGGAAACCTCATGGGATTTAACTGACCTTTCAGGGCAACACCCATTCCCTCCCAAGTGTAACTCCTGTTGATGTTCAGAGGAGTCTGTGCCTCAGCAAGGGTGTGGGCGCTCTCCTCAGGAGCCCTGGTAGTCTGGGGGCAGTCTGACTGTTCGTGGCTGGCATGCTGTGGTGCAAGCAGGCTGCCGGCCTCCACCACTGCTGGCAGGTTTTGCCTGCCACTTCCCAGTCCTCTGTCACCTGCTCCCTCCTCTTTTTATTGTTGCTTGATACTTGAGGCAGCTCCCTGTGCTCTGGATATGTGCAAGTTTCCAGACCTTTACCTCAGCAAAGTTCCAGCGCAGCACCTGGGCATCCCTGAGTGAACCATGGAAAATATAGTCTGAATTTAGGACCCAGTAAATTGATGCCTGCAAAAGTGCTATATATATCTATACCCAATAATAACAATAGAAGGCTATTAGTTTAGTCATCTAGCTTCCCTCACTGCTTTGCCACCATTGTGTTAATAATGACTGGAGTGGCAAAAAAAATTGAGCCATTTTTCCTACTGAAATGCACTGAAGGAGTAACTGTTTCGGTAGGACCGAAAGGAAAGATGGTGACTTTTTCCTAAAAAAAAAAAAATGGGCAGGAAGACAAGCTGGCATTTACTGTATAAAAATATTCTTATGAAGTTCATTATTTTCTCTTTCAGTAGGCAGGGAAAGAAGTTCACTTTGGAGGGGAGAGCAGTTAACTGGATATGTTTTTCACCTGCAAAAGCGGGTGTGGGGGGGAACTGCTTCAATTTCAACTCAAATTCTCAGATGTTGGTTTAAGAAAAATATAAGTACGTTTTGCAAAGTAATATAAACTCAAATTTATGTGAGGGATACATAACACATTTTGATTTTATTAGACAGTTCTCTGCTAAAAAAATACGAAACTAGTTCCAGTAACCCCAGTGTTGCAATGGCAACAGGACATCTGTCCTTTTTGATTGTATTGCTGTTGTTTGAAGTGCTGGCCTAAGATTTCAGAAAGTAGCCTTAGGCCTCTCATGCCACTTACCTGTGGCGGCTGCAAGTTTGGGTTCCAGATAGCCAAATGTTCTACCCATGTACAAGAGCTGCTTTTATGTGCCTTATATGTTACAGTTTCAGGATTATAGAATGTATATTTTCAATATTTAAGTGTCACCCCGAGGCTGCTGTATGTTTTCTTCTCACCCGTCCTGCCCAGCCTTACAGACACAGTAATTTATGTCCTGATCCATGCTCTGGGAATTAGTGTCATGGCGCTGAATAAGATTGTAAAGAAGTAAAGTCTTCTTTTTTTTTCTTTTTTTTTTTAACCTCTGTATGTTGAAGGTACTTATCTTGTTATGTGAATATGGATGATAGTTTCTTATGAATATGGAAAAGAGTGGGGAAGGGTGGGTCAGTGTTTAACTGCTCTTAACCTTTCCACCAAGTTAACCTTACCATAATATGATGCATAGGAGGGGTCAGGCTTAGCGGATTTTCTGTAGAATGCCATTAGTAATTTTTTGCCACAAATATTTGCCCTAAAGCCTTGTTTGCCGCCTATATAATTATTAGAAGACTCTTATAATTGTACTTGAAATTCCAAGTTGACACTTATGTCACAGTACCATGGCACACTATTATGTTTAATTTCTCTTTTGTTCGTCTCATTTAATGTACTGAAGAATTATATTCAAAAGAATATCCCACACACTTCTTTTCCTTACCATTACCAGCTACGTGTTCCTCCCCTACCTGCTAGAGCCATCAATTTAATTAAAAAAAGTAAAGAGGAGAAAAAGCGTGTATAGGTTTGCACTCTCAAAATGTAAAGTGGATAAACATCTCATTTCATATGTTGTTTTCTGAAGCTGAGGTAATAGGATATTTATATTTCCCTGATAGGTAGAACTAATAACTCAGTAGTATTACAGGATGGTGATATTAAATTAATACTGACTTTGACATATTGCACAATCTGAGCTGTTCAGCCCAAATTATGTTCACTTGACTCTTGTAGAGATCAATTAGTTTCTTCCTCCACCCTGGCAAATTTGCTTGGGTGTCTCCTGCAGTACTACTCCCTTTCACTCCAGAACCCAGAGGTGAGGCTCTTTCGTATGAAAACTGATGAGAAGATGTTAAATAGTAGGTGATGCCCAGGCTTTTCATTCTCACTGGGCCTAGCTTGGAATGGAAACTCCTGGTGCAGCCACAAAGTGGTCATCCATGAATGGTTATAATAGGGCCACACTGTATGGAAATGGGATAGTATGATCATGTGGGATCCTCAGGTAATATTCTTGTTAGGTCTTTGCATGGTTATACCTGTCTCATGCAGTAATCAGCGCCAATGGGAAGGTGATCTGGATTGCCTTCAGATAACACTGTACAGTGGAAAATGTATTTGGACTTAACATGGAAAGAAAGTTTTCCAGTTTTTTGTTGTTTGGGGTTTTTTTAGTAGTATTTATTTTCAAGATTTCTGGTGGGTTTTGGAAGCAGAGGAATGCAATATGAAGTCATAAAGAGTAAACACTATTCAGCCACTATAAAAAGAGTGGAAGTTAACCTTTTCTTATTAGTCACTTTCTACTTAGCTACATCTTTTGGAACAGCTGAAAACTTTTATCCGCCTGCTGCAGATTACTATCTGGATTGACTGTTTCAGTTTGAAGTTTGAATGTTTTACTGTGGCAGCAGTCCTGGTTTACTACTGTTCTTCATCTGTCGCTCTCTAAATATTTGTTTTGCAGCAAATTTTTCACAACCAGTAGATATTTTACTCTCTTTTTACTGATTGAAAACTGATGTACCACAAACGTAAGCTCGTTTTCTGGAGAAGATGAGTAAGCACAGAAAGGTCTTATTGGTTTATTGGGCTCATGTGGTTAAGGTGTGCCAGTTTCTGTAGCCAACAGCAATGCAAAGGCGCGGGTGGCAACAGATGTATCTTTCTTTGCTCTCTAGCCTAATAGATGAGATTTCTGGTTGTATTAAAGTAGTAGAATTTTCAGAAGTCTGGATTGGAACTGAAATTTACAGATTAAAATCCACAGTAGGATTTTGTTTGCCTGTAAGCAACTATAAATACAGCGGACTTAAGCGGATACTTTTGTATAGCTGTGTATTTGAAGTCAAGCCCACATGTTAAAACAGTTGGCTTTTTGCAGGTTAAGTGTAAGACTGGTTATATTATATTTTTATTACTTGGCATTGCAGTAGTAACAAGGTACTTAGTTCAGTACTGTTATTTTTGTTTATGCGTTGCATTTCCAAGATAATTTAATTAAGATAATTTTGCCATTTTGTTAATTACTATGGACATGTATTGCAAAATACAGAATACTGAGTAAATTAGCTTCATGCTGCTGTGTGACTATCCTCTTATATTTCACTTAAAGGTAGCTAAGAGTTACTACATTGTATGCAAAGTAGACTTATAGCCAGATGCTGTCCTGCAGAGTTTATAGTTTAAACATGAAAAACAGGTGAAGAGTAGGAAAAGTGAGAATTTCCCATGTTTCAAAACAGCCAGTAAAGGATGATGTGAACAGTATGCAGGATCTAGTCACTGCTCCATCCATATTGCTGTCCCTTTGGAAGAGCAGTCTATCATAGATTAAGATACACTCACACAAAAGGGGTTTAGTGATTTTTTTTTAATTATTATTGTAAAGTAAATGTCAGCTCTTCCATCTGCCCCTCAACATAACCATCATTAATTAGCTGTTTTCCTTTAGATGTTGCAGCAGAGGTGGATTTTTAAGGATAGATTTCAAAGAAGTGAGGACAATTGCCTGACAGCTCAGTTCAGGGAGGGCACTCCATGTGTGAGGGGCAGGGTGGAGCTGTGTGTGAGGGAAGCTGACAAACAGCAGAGAAAATTGTTATTGTTGATGGATTAGAAAAAACTGTGAGAAAGAAAGAAAGAGAGAGAAATGCAATTAGAGACAAGAAGAGACAAATAAAGAAGGGTGGAGTTTTGAAGAGCCTTGAAGCTGAGGACAAGAAGCATGAACTCGCTGTTGTGAAACCAGGAGGGATTGAAAGGGGGATGAGTGATATGGTCAAAGCAGACAAGGAATATAACCCTTAAGGGTTGAGGGGGGGGAGAAAAAAGAAGATAAATTAATGATATGCTATCTTTTAATAAGCTTAGAAAGCATAAATTGGCAGAAGAACCTCTGGTTCCAAAACCTTTTAGAAGCTGAAAAACTTTTGAGGAAGAGAAAAGAGATGGCACCCAAAACAGCACGTTATAAAAAAAAAAAAAAATCTGAGCAAGGGCATTTGCAGCGCTAAAGCTGAATGTTAATTGAAATCCTACTGTGCCAACAAGAACATTGGAAAGAGACCAGTCAGGATTAGACTAATTAAGATGTCTTTAAAAGAAAGCAGAAAAAAAAAATCTACTGAAAAACTGAACAGGTTGGATTGTCTTAAAGAGGAGTTTACCAAATACACAGAAAATTCTTAAAGAATTTGCAAAGTGTGTCCATCTTGCAAAACATGAATTGAAGTAGACTAGAAAGTTGTCACAATTAAAGAAAAGTTGCCTTCTAAGTATCTTTCGGAGCTATTGTCTGGGAATGTGCTGAATAAGAGCTCTTTGTCCCCTATATATTTTGTTTTGACGAGAGACGCTAATAGCTGCTTTAAGGAAGTTGGTTAGGGTTAGGTCTTTGTCCCCTCTATTTTTCATTTTAAGGACAGATGCTAATAGCTGCCTTAAGGAAGTTGGTCACTTCTGTATAACCCTTTGTAGCGAGTTTCTCTGGCATAAAATACTTAAGACTTGTCACCCCTCTTCCTTTTTTTCACTTGCTTCCATTCAGCTTTGTGTGCCTGACTGTACAAAGAGGAAAAAGGAGGTTCATTCTGGAGCTGGTGAATGGAATTTCTTTTTTTACTGAGGCACGGTTGGTGTCTAAGGTGACCTTGTCACAAATATGATAGAGAAGAGATGTCCTTCTGTCTGAGCTTTCACTTCACAGTGCTTTTGGGAAGCATGAAAGTGCTTGTGTGGCATTAGAATATGAGCGGTAAAGATGGAGACATTTTCAACTTGCCTTTGCTTGGACTAGTGTGATGTGGGACACATGGATAGGAGTCTGAGATTGTTGATAGAAGCAGTGTTTGTCAGGCAGCTTCCACAGTGGAAGCTGATGACCCACATGCAAGTCTTTTACAGACCTTGGGAAGATAACCATTGCTTCTGACATTATAGAGCGATAATGGCATTTGACAGAAGAAACCATGAATATTTTAGTCCTTTAAAAGGGGTTAAGAAGTATGCCTAGTATTGAGTCAAGCTTTTTGAATTATTCAGTGGGAATAAGTGAACCAATTTATTGGACCTCTTCCTTGTTCACAGATCACTCTCAACCTCATCCTTCTTTCCATGACCAGAGCTGCTTTTCTCAAGTGTTCTACAAATAGTTTATACAAATATGAGCCAATAGAACTTTTGATCTCTTTCCTTCAACCATTATTAGCTGTTAGCCCTGTAAAATTTTTCAGATTATTGCTTTTATATGGGTGGATGGCAGGACTTTTAAAATAAAATAAAATAGTGAACCTTGAATAAATGTACTTCTGTGTAACTACTGTTTAGTGCAAAATTTCAGATATGTCTATTTGCAAAGGAAGCAGCCACAGTAAGAACAAATAAGCTCTTATCTGACCGGTGGATTTTAATGGAGTTTAAATTGTGTAATAGCCCAACAGGAACTTTCTCAGGAGTGAGAGTCTCATGTTGGCCAGAGCCACTTGTGCATAGCCCCGAAAATATCTCAGCTATTCAGAAAACTACAACATATAATGTACACTTAACTGTGTTCAGCAATAGTTTTGAAACCTAGCTGAGTATTTTATTGGAGCTGAACAGTTGCAAATTTGATGAAGAGTGAATATGAAAGGTATTAATACGGTTAAATCAAAGTGAACTCTCAGGAATGTTTCAGAGCCTTGATTTTATACTATTTAACTTGCTTGAGTTTTTGCACTGTGTATTTATTTATTTACCAAAGCCCCAGTCTTTCTATAAAAGTACTCTCTGTAATGACATTCTTGGAAGGTCTGTGGCTTGTCTTACATTCTTACATTTAAGAAGCCAACACAAACAAGTTAGTCTGACAGTGTAAAATCTACATATTGATGTGGTACCTTTCTTAACATCTGATATGAAGCTACACACAATAGGAAACCCAGAATCTTTCTGGAAAATAACACAGGCAGTAAATCCCATTCTAAGCCATTTATTTAAGCAAAATGGAGTGTACAAGGTACTAAACTAGCCTGACAACCTGTATTTAGTGTAATGATTTATTTGCTCTTTGGCAAGCTCTAACCATTTGCTATTAACTATTGCAGAGGAAAGGTAAGGTTATTATTACCTCATAAAGTAAATAGTGATACTTCACAAAACAGAACATCTGCCCCCGTTATTAAAATATTTTGACAGTTTTAAACTGGTTAACATTTAATCTCATTTGTTAATTATGGGAAGCAATAGTATGTGTTCTGAAGACACAAAAATAAATATTTTTGTGATTAGGAAACTTGTTACAATCCAACAATATTTTTTTTTTTTTCTCAGGGTTCTTTCCTTAATCTGAAAATAATGTAGATATTACTTTGTCATTCTTGTGAATACTGTGGCTACTTGGAACTATGCCTACTACTTTTACATGGCTTAAAACCCAACCCTTATTTATCTTACGGGCATATAAAAAAGAGAAACATAAACAATTTTCTGTTCTTAGCAAAACAGGTTGATATATAGGTATCTAAGGGGATTGGCCACAATGTTTTCCTGTTCTGGCAATAGAATCTGAGTGCTTCACTACTGCATATTTTAAGATTATTTTTTTCTTAGGAGAGCCTGAAAATATCCTGTTTATATGTTTTAAGGGCAGAGAATAAAAATGCAAACTAGCCAAGAAAAAGAAAATTATTAGTTTTCAGCCGCACCTGGTATTTGGTCCACTTCACTACACGGCTGCATGACAGTGAGTTGCCTGAAGAAAGGCAGAAGGAGCAGGCAGATATGAATAGCCAGTCCTTCCCAGTCTGTGACTTTATGGATTCACATTTGATTGAAACAACTGCATAATTGTGAGTTGGGATGGGGACTCCAGAAACCTGATCTGGACTGTGCTTCTGTAATTTAAGATGATGTACCTTTGGCAAGTAACTCACTGCTCTGTACTTTTTCTACCTCTCTTTCCTCATGCTAAATGTTTTTCTTGTCTATGTAGAACAGGTTTTAGCAGTGGTTTTTTTTCTCTCTCTTACTACATTTGCACATTACTTAAAATAGTGAGGTCTATCTCTCAGCTGAAGGCTATCAGTGTGGAATACAGACTCAAAAATTTTGAATGAGACTTTGTGTAAGTGGAACTAGTCTGCTTTGTGTCACCTTCATCATTACATGTGGTAGAATGTCCGAAATCTCTAAGCTCATCAACTTTGTTTTATATAGCACTTTTTCTACAATGTGTCAAAAGCTTTTTAAAGAACAATAGCTACGGAGTTGAATAATCAATTATAGATAATAATACAGTACAGTACAGATAGCACGAAGTGTATAATTACAGTATTTGATTTGGTTCTGTTAGAAGTCAGTGGCAATTTAATGTTCACATTATCAATAGAAGCAGGAAGCCCACAGTAGATAAATGCCCAGCTCAGTTAGTTGTTGTCTTGGTTTAAGCCCAGCTATTAATTCAGCACCACACAGCCTCTTGCTTGACCCCCTTCCCTTCCCCCTCCTCCACCCAGTGAGGGATGGGGAGGAAAATCAAAAGAATGTAAAACCTACTTGTTGAGATAAGAACCATTTAATAGCTTAAAGTAAAATATAATACAAATGCTACTACAAATAATAATGATAAGAGAAATAATGAGGGGAGAGAATATAAAATTAAAGAGGGGAAAGGAAAAAAGAGCAGTTATGCACAGTACAATTGCTTACCACCTTCTGATCGATACCCAACCTGACCCTAGCGGTGATCTGCCCCTTCCCGGCAACTCCCCCTTTTTATATACAGGGCATGACGTGCTGTGGTATGGAATACCCCTTTGGCTAGCTTGGGTCAGGTGTCCTGTCTTTGCTCCCTCCCAGCTCCTTGTGCCCCTCCTCCTGGCAGAGCATGAGAGACTGAATAGTTCTTGACCAACTTAAGTGCTACTTAGCAGCAGCTAAAACATCAGTGGGTTTTCAGTGTTGTTCTCAGACTAAAGCCAAAACACAGCTCTGTACCAGCTACTGGGAAGAAAATTAACCCTATCCCAGCCAAAACCAGGACAATTGTGAACTCTGATCAGCTATTCACAAATGTTCTGTAAAATTTCAGCTTAAGCTGGATCTTTCTGTCCTACCTCAAAGATGATCTAGAGAAGTTTAAGATGATATTAGTTTATCCTCTACCAATTTAAGTACTGACTTTCTGTCCTCTCTGTGGGCTGCATCTGTATTTAAAATGTCATCTAAGGTCTGTCATTACAACCTGGAGTATATCCTATTTAGTGGACTTCACCAGCTCTTTTATATAAATCTTCACAAGCAAATTGCAAATTTATTTTTTTTTTTAACCTGAAACTTGCAACTAATCCCTAATACACAGAAATGTAAAATATATAGCTTAGTTGTGACTAGTGATGTGATTTGCATGGCCTTGTTTGTGCTTTAGCTGGATAAGTGGAAGCCTTTTAATCTGCTTTCTGCTGCAAGGATTTTGGGAAGTGTGGTTTTTAAGTTGTATCTCAATGAATTGTAGAACATAGAAGATGAAGATTCACTGTCTCTGAACATTTGAGCTAATAAATCTTGATTACTGTAAAAGGAGGTCTGGGGAGTGTTTTTTATCCAGATTTAAATTGTTCATTATTCTCTCCATACAATTAATGATTTTTTGGAGTATAATCTGAGAATCTTTCCTTTCTATGTTTTATGCATGTTCTTTGTGCTGTTCTGTATTTTTAAGTCTATTTTTGTATTCCATGTATATTTTTCATGGTCTTGATTCGGCTCACATGTCCAGCCTCTCACTATGGCCCTTCTGACAAGATCTTGTGACTAAAAGCAATAGGACCAATAGTCACAGACAGGACTAGACCCATAAATTGTACATATTCCATCCCATTTGTCTCAATCTTGAGGTTAGTCCTCCAAGCCATGATCTCATCTTTGCCTGGATAAGGTTTTGAATATTGCCTTCTTTGTTTTAGCTTGAGGTAGTCACACTGAGGACTCCAAAAGATCATTTTCTAAAATATAAGACTTGATAATTTAATTATTTCCATTTATTCCATGTACATGTTTGTGTGTTGTTTTTCTTCCTTGTTTGTTTGGTTTTGATCTAGAACATAAGCACAGCAGTCTAAATGCTGTGAAGTTGTTTTCTTAGTTGCTTTCATTTTGTGGTTTCTTCACTTTATATGAATTTAAGCTGCTTTCTTTTTGCATGGATTTTTGAAACTGCTTTAAACATCTGTCAAAAATGTATCTCCTCTGCATAAAGTAAGCTTTTGTAATCAAGTTTTAAGAGAGAGGTAGGTTAAGAACTTATGCTTAGTCAGCCATGTGGGAAGTGGTGGAAGAACAGAAGCTGGCCACATAGTATAGCACATAGAAATGTATGGCAGTTTCTCTGAGTGTTGTAAGTTTCAGATCTAGCCTTACGGACAATAAAAACTTCAAAATATTAACCTTTACAGTGCTCAGAAGCCGTTACTCAGTCTGTTCACAAATTTTATTTTAAAAAAAATATTTTCCTCCCACATTTTGGTTTTTACAAAAAAATAGACATTCCATTCTAAGTAATTACCACCCTTCTTTTACAGCCTTACAGCTCCATAAGATGAGCTATTGTGCTAAATAATTAGCACATGCCATTCAGAATATTACAAGAATTATATGCAACATCAAGCAGGAATTATACACTGGCACATGACCATATTTTCCATGAAGCTGCACTAAACAGAAATTAGATATCAGCAACAGGTACACTTAAAACAAGTTATGAATTGTTAAGGGGAAAAAAAAAAAAAAAGAGAATAGTGTCATATTCTGCCATTAACACAGTAAAGCATTTTGAAGTTTGCAGTGATTTGAACCATGACCTCTTTGAACATATCCTTTATTCATTTGCATACACAAACATTAATCCTGTGCTTGAACACAAAAATTCATTTGCATAAAAACTACATGGTGATTTATATTTTATTAAGTAATTGTGGCTGAGATGCTATTGGAAACAAAGAAAACTATACTTAAATGCCTGGTGCTAAGGAAATACATAGCAGCTTTTTAATAAGGAAGAGGAAATATTTTCCTTCAAGTATGTCACTAATACAGATTTTCTTTTTGTCATATATATTTTTTTCATGGAGTTATGTGCTCTGAGAGGAGCTATACTACAATATACTGGAAACACTTGAGTTTATATTCTTTGCTTAAATAGTGGGTAAAAGATTATCACAAAATATATCCCTACATTGCTCAGCTAATGTGCTAGGTCAAGCCTATTAGAAAATTTCTGCAGGGTGTACCTTACCTGTGGATACCAGTTGTAGATGGGAATTGAGCCATGCAGACTGGAGTAATTTTGGCTTTGAAAACTGAGAAGTCAACGTGTGAAGGGACGCCAATGTGACTGGAAATGTCTCTAGTGAATTCAGGCAGCAGATAAGCAAGAAGATTTTTACATTTGAGTTTTGGGACGAAATGCCTACAGCACAAATTTGATGGCATTGGAAATAGTAGTAGGGGTTTTTAAATGAAATTAAGCCCTTTGTGTGTGTCCAGATCCTCTAGCCATTCTTGCCTGTACAGAGCAAAGGACTTGGCCAAGATAATTTTAGCTGCACCCTGGATCTCCAGAACATCCTTGTAGCAGCAGTTCACCTCCTAGTTTCCCTTGGCATTCCAAGCACAAGTTTTTACTGGAAGGTGAGGAAAGGCTTCAAAATGTCTCAAGGCAAGACCCTAAGCCTTATTTACTTTGAACTTACTTCTTTGGTTCTTCTCCTTCCTTAGCAGCCTCCAGTCTCAATTTTTATCTAATGCTGGGTTATTTCATAGACTCTCTCATGCTCTTCCAGTAAGTTTAGCATTTGTTCAATCTGCATTTGAATCGTCCTGCAGGCTGCAAGGTCTATAGTTCATTGAGAACACATGAGGGAGAGACCTGGAGCCAGCTTTGTGTTCAGAGCTGCTTCAAAGCTTTCAGTTCTGCAGGCAAAATTGAAAGCAGTAAGAAACTAAAGTCCTGGCTGGACTAGGCCTCTTTTGTCAGGAGGTGTAACAGTAACGAGTAATGCTGCCAGAAGAACTTGGGACAGTTATGCTTGTTGCTGACTCAAGGGGAGCGCTGTAGAGAAGGGTTCATCTCAGCAGCAGTCTTTTCTCTTCCTCTGCGCTACTGGTCCTGACTCCGGACATGTTTTGAGCCTGGATTTCAGGGGCCTGGCTAAAGCAGAAAAAGGCAGATGCAAGTGTCCTTTGGGCTTACAAATGTTTCTTGCAATCACTTGTGAAGACAAGCTTGACCCCAGGGCTGAAATGGTCTTTAGAGGTTCTGTGAATATTTAGGGAGGTGCTGAACTCTGAAGAGGTCCTTGTTGAACATGTCCAAATGTAATTCTACTGAAGGCTTACTAAGTGACCAAATGTAGAAGAATTTCCACAATGATGCCATGAGATGAAGCAGTGAACAAAGAAGCCCCCCATGCCCTGAATAATTCGCTATATGTGAAGCAGATGGCAAACATGGATAGTTCAACCCAAATGACTAAAATTTGGCAAGACTTTATAGCTAGCTTTGTACGATGTCTTGCCTTAAGTCATCAGCCTTGCCTCTAATCGTAGTTACAGGTGGTCTTTGAACTTGACAGTTTATGTATATCACAGGCTGAGAACTGAGGCAGGGTTTTTGCATCCTCAGCGGTAAACTGCAGGTGCATAAGTTCTGTGTTAGATCAAATACACTATTTAAATTATTCTGCTGAATTGCTAAGATAGAAATGAGGTTTAAATAGTTCTAGGTATCTGGCAAAGTGAAATGTTACTTTACAATTTTCTTCTGATAATACATTTTGGGTCCTACTAGAAAGCTGAAAATTGATTATTAAAATTTCATTTTGGGTATATATTCTGTTGAAATTTCTTTGGGAGCTGGGGTGAAACTGTGTAAAAGGCAAATGAAACTACATTATAATTTGTGGTTTGCTGCTCTTACAACATCTCAAGCCCATGAAGTTTCAGATGGGTTTATTGATACTTTGAAAAATATGTAAAAATAAATAATCAGCTGTCAGTATCCATATATGCGCTCTGTTTTCTTTAACATTCTTATGTCAGATTCTATAAACTCCAGCAGGAGCTTGGTATGCTATGTACAGCTTGGCAGCTTTAATGACATTAAGACTTTTGGCAAAAAATATTTTGAAAGCCCCAATATAATATATCCTTTGGAATTTTTTTATTTTTTTTTTAATGAAGTGGTTCAAGGTGGCAAATTCCATGGAAACCATGTTTTCCAGAGGACTGGGCAAGCAGCTGCAGGCCAGCCTGCTTCTGTTCTACATGAAATTCTATGGTGAAAACATCTTTCAGTAGTAAGGAATTTAATACAGTAAATCAATTTACTCTGTCTACATATACAATTATAGACTTTCACAGCAGTATTTTTTTATTAATCTTTAATATGGAATTACCATTTTTCTCATTTCATTTGCCTCCCCCTGTCCTTGTCTTTAAGCTCCAACAGAACAGTGTTTAGAACAAAAAACTAAGTTTCTGACTATCGCTATGCTTGTCCAAAATTCCATTAATAACAGAAAAGCTTTTCCAGACCATTTGTTGTGTGCTTGAAGTCAGACTGGGACTTATTATTAGACACAATAATAAGGATGTTGAAGAAGCCAGGTGTATTGAAAAAAATCAGATTTATAGATGGTTCTTGGCTATGCTTGTTCTTGCTATCAGGTGATGTGGGGATCTGTGCTGAAGGACAATATGTCCATGGCAGGGGGGCTGGAACTAGGCAATCTTAAGGTCCTTTCCAACCCTAACTATTCTATGATTCTATGACAATATTTTGAAAATTTAGGTGAAAATTTGTGCTTGTGATTTACATTTGTAAGACCAGTTTTGCTCACATACCTGTTTACAAATTCCTTTTTAAGTCACAGCAGAGAATCCTATTGTGAAATCTCTCTTTAAAGTTGAATTAATATTAACTACACTTAGTGTCTGGAAAAAAAATTGTGTGCATGTACCTTGTAAAACAATCTTTGTATTGTTTATGACAACTGAAAGCATAAAAATACTTTTAAAGATGTTGGTCCCCGTAACTGCAACAGTGGTTCCTGATGCTGTAATACAACATTAATAATTAAAAATAAAAATAACTACATAAAAATTTTAAATTCATGTCTCAACTTATGACAAAGTTTATTATGTAAGAGGTTGTCTATAACATAGTTACCTGGCCTTCATATTCAAATAATTGTTTTTCTTCTCCCTATGTTTCTTGACTTAAATGAAGCTGGTGGTCTTCAGCATCTTGTTCTGAACATAGCTGACCTCGCTGAAGACATTACCACCTCTACCTTTCCTCCGTTTGCCATAGCTCACACGACAGAACTTACCACTACTTCAGTCCATTGCATAATTTTTCTTTTTGCATATTCTTCCCTAACCTACATTAGTCAAAATTAGCTGTGTTTGAAAGCCCTACTCCCAATCATTGTGACAGGAGAGGAATTAGAGGGCAGCTACACATGCAGTTACCCTGGTAAATATGGGAGAGTGCTAATCTCTCCTTATCTCAGCTTCACTGTGATGCAGCCGTTACTGCAAAACCATTAGGCTAGATAATATTGCCAAGACCAAGCACTGGCAAAAATCATGAGTTTGACTCAACATACACGAGACTTAAAAAAGCAGTACGTTTGAAATTCTTTTTATTTGCCTTCTGCTTTTTTGAAAAGACAGAATTCACATTTCTAAACTTTCTTTAGAGATTTTGAGGGCTAGGAATTAGATTTGTTATAAAATAAGCTGAGAAGCAATAGTTAGTGCTTTGATTCTAGCTGCTGTGGGTCAAACAGAAACATTGCTGGAGTCCGACGGCTGACATTAAATCATGCAGGTGTGCAGCACTGGGGGACAAAACATCAAAGGTGAAGTTCTGAGGCTGCTCTGTCTGTTAAAAGATCTAGAATAATCTTATGAGCTCCTATAATTGCTGTTTCCTTGGGAAGAAGGTCTTTCCACGGGAGTCATTATAGAATGAGGACTTCTGAGGACATCTTTGCAAGCCAGATGGTACCAAGGACAGAAAGAGCCCAGTGAGGGAAACACTGGAGTATGCAGTGTGATGACAGTTTAGCAGATTATAGTAGTCTCAAGCTGCTGAAGTGGTGCCTCTAAGGTGATCTAGGTTAGACTATGGTACAGAAGCAGCATACTTCAAGTTATCCAGATTCCTTGGGGCCTCCAATTTCCTCAGTCTCTGTGCTGGCTCAGCAGAGTTTTGTGTACTACTTTAGTAGACTGAAAAAAAGAGATAAAACCA
Organism: Psittacus erithacus; assembly: GCA_009867235.2. Lineage (NCBI taxonomy): Eukaryota > Metazoa > Chordata > Aves > Psittaciformes > Psittacidae > Psittacus > Psittacus erithacus. The sequence goes on along the minus strand of WYDI02036236.1, from coordinate 45,266 downwards.
AAGAGATGTGATGGATAGGCAGCTGTGCTGAAATACTCTTAAGTTCTGAGGTTGTTCAGCTCTGTTATTTTTAAGGCCAGCATCTCTTTACATATGCATATGTAGGTATACTCATATTCTAAGAGGTATGCATGACATATGCCACCCTGAGGGAGGTATTTTCCTCTTAGAAAATTTCTCTCCTTCAGAGAAAGAAATCGTGGACAGAGATGGGAAACAGGTAGCTGAAGGCGCCAGTAAAACACATTATGCTAAAGTTGTGGTTCTTCTCAGAACTCCAGCAAAACCCATTCTCTGTTCATGTTCTGCAGCCAAACTTCATCTTTCACAAATATGTTTGGCTTTGTTTATGAACTGCCCTGCTCAAGTGCACTGAGTGCTTTTAACTGGGGCTGCCAACCAAAACCAAAGGAAGTCTTCATAACCAGGAGCTAGTTAATGTCTCTTCTCAATGGTCAGACTAGCTTTACTGGGAACACACTGTTTGGGGAATTAGGATCAATTTAAGTTTGATATATTTGGAAAGAATGGATGCCTTTGCAGGCCAGTGTAGATAAACTGCAAACCACCTACTTGGATCTTTTGCTAGTAGCTTGCAGCTGTATTGCCCCACTTCTGGCCTAGCATGAAGGGAGGTGTTAAACAAAGATGGGTCAGCTTTTTCAGTTTTTTAGAAGAACTGAATTCATGGAGGTACCTGAAGTTCAGATGTGTGGCCTCAGACAAAATTAAGCTAGGAAAAATATTGCAACGTCAACATTTTCAAGAGCTTGGGTCACTGCGGCATTGCTGAAGATAGAGGAGGTATTTTACTCCATGATTATATGGATTCCATTTTGCAGTTTTTTCTGCCATGTAAAAACCTAGTGTGAAGGTGGAGGTCCCTAAGTATGGCTGAGCTCTTTATATGCAGTAGTTTATAGCAACTGCATTTAAATTCTTACCTTGGCATGAATAGAAAAGGAAGAATTAGGAGTTAGATCTACATTTGTGCCTGCATAATACAGAACAACTACTGTTACATTTGTGGTAGAGATATTCCCAGCTAGGGATGCTCCTGAAACCAATGACCAGAATCACAATTCAGACTTTCTTTTCACCTATTACACAGGCAGCTTATTTCTCTCTTTAATTCAGCTGATGGTTTTGATAGTGAGAAAGGCCAAGTCAGTGTGGGTGAGGAGTACATAGGTTTCTCGTGCACAGATAAAACTGAACAGCTTAGCTAAGGGACAATACCTGCTGCTCTGTTAAGACTTACCTAGTTATTGTTAAGCTTGTAGTGACCATATAAATTGTAGTATTTAAACAGTGTTTATGATCAATAGTCTCTTTTAGAGACCTGTTTAGCAGAGAGAACAATTCTGTGTAACTTGAGATGAATTATTTTAGTTGTTAAACACAGATTCTTTGTGTCACACAGCTCACATGAGAATCCTTGTAGAACCTGGTGTTCAGAGGTGCCGAGTAGGTGTCTGAAGTGTCAAGTTATAGATATGGCCATCTTATTTAACTACAAATTAAAGGAAAGAAGGTCTAATATATTGTGAATGTCATTATGCATGAAGGAAAATTTTGGTTCCATGTTTAAATAATATGTGTTGGACAGCTGAAAGTAAATCTTTATAGAACAACATTTATCCTCAAGCTGAAACTTTGCAGAGGAAGAAGCAAATTTCACACTGTAATTATAAACCTCTAAATGCAGGGTTTGTAAGGGAAATGCTGACAGACTCTTTACTGCCATATCACTAACAGAAACTATATAATGCATGCATTTAATTGGATAGTTAATAAATATTGCCCTTTTTTCAAGAGATTCTGAGTCATACACACAGTGAAGTGACTTTGAACAAGAAAAGATGTAGGGGATGAATTGTTTTTATTACCCACTGAAAATACAGAGAACGAAGAGAGAAGGCTATTAATAATTCTGTTTGCCTATAAGATATATAACATGGTAAGCAGAATGAATGCAACAATAAATATATATTTACCAATACACATTCTTTCCTCTGAAGTGTCAGTCAATATGTAATGAGCAGGTTGGTGCATTTTGTAATAAATTCATGATTGAGGCTAATTGTGTTGTATTTATAGCCTATAGAGGTGGTTCTCATTTTAGATCAGAACTTTCCTTGGTAATGTACTAATAACCACAGGTTCCAAGAGGCTAAACTGAGACAAATATAGAAGAATTCAAAACAAAACATGCAGGGGTTCTACATAAAAGTCACTGAATGGAACAGAACTCCTTAAGACAGAAGAGAGGCACACGTGTAGAAGAGAGGGATGTACTTGCTTTCAACTAATTTTACTTTCCTTTATCCTTTTCTGTTTTGGAATTGTGTATTCTGGGCATTCTGAATTTGCATTAATGTTTGTATTATATATTATTAGATTCTGATCCACTGTCCATATAAGCTTCAGGTAAGACAGAAAAATTGTAAAAGAACTTATTTTCTCTTTGCCAAGAAAAAAAATATTTCGGTGTTAGAATTAGTTGGTAACTGGAAGTTAGATGCAGTCTCATGAACTTGGGATATGTCTATTCTCATCTTCTTGTTTTAAATTGAATGTCTTTCCCAAATATATTAAAATGGAACTTAGAGATATGCCCTTGCTTGCAGAATTGACTCTGCCCTGGGCTTCTGCTTTGATTGCCTCTCACAATATGCTTCTTGCTCCATTCTGGAGAAATACAATGGATATTGCCCGACTGGCAGAGTTCCAGTAGCTGCATATGTGCTGGGCAGCCTGATTCTGTCATCCAGAGTACAGTTTTGCTTGTGGTCTGTGGGGAAATATTGCAATAAACTGATACAGTCTCATGGCTGAATTCCTATTGTGTTACTCATTTTATTCAGGCAAAATGCCAATTTACTTGAGTGGGAATTATGCCTGAGTGGGAACCAAGTATAAGGACTTCAGGGTTTTGTGTTTGAAGAGTAGAACAAGGCATTAAGCCGTAAAGATATACTTTGCTGTTCATTAAAGGGAGATTTTTTTATTTTATTTTTTCAGTGAAATTCCCCTACTATTCAAAAGGGAATGTAAGCAAATGAGTAATTTTTTCATTGTTAATGATAATTTCCATGAATTACAATGGAAAGGAAGATCTCTTAGAGAGTGACAAAAGGAAACTTGAATTGGAGAAAATCACACTAACAGTGTTGATATTGTTTTGAAAAAAGCTTCATTTCCTTGAGCAATACCAATTTTAAATTTATCCCTGAGAGGAAATCCACATATCTAAGTTACAGGCTGTTTAATTCTGTTTTATGCACGCATAGTATGCTTTAGACTTTTTAATTTAAATATTTCAAAGAACCAATTTATAGCAGAGGTGTTACTTTCCTTCTTAAGTACATATTATGCATTTTTTATTACAATTTTGCTACAGCCAAATGTCTTAAAAGCCTGATTCACAAATCACTTCACTGCACTTCAAGAGTGAAAAAAAAAGAGTATACACTCAGAACGTGACTAACCTTTTGAAATATTTTAAAGCCTTAGAAATTAGAGTAATTTAGACCTGGCTTTTATTTTTAGGTTTCAGAGTATTTCAGCATTTAGTTTATTTGGTTTGATGATTGTCATTTGATGTAGCTGTGGTTATTTAAAAATGCTGTCTCCATGACAGCCTTGTAAATGAACCTTTTGACTCATACGCACTCTCTTTCTTTTAAAAATAAATCTTATTCACAGAAAAAGCTTGCAAGCGAAAATATGTACAATTTCTTTTACTGTGGAAATACCATGTGGCTTAGCCCATGTTTACTGTTGAGTAAAAGTGATTCTGACACTGCATATTTCCATATGATTCAGGGAGAAAATAGATCCATAAAGTGATGGGTCCCAGAATTGATGTGCTTTAGGAAATGAAATTGTTTTTGTGGGAGAACTATGAAGGTTCAGAGGAACATCCTAAACTTGTGGTAACAGAAAGAGAGTGATTTCTTGTTTGTGACTGAGCACTCACAGCTAGTTCGCCTGGCAAAAACTGGTCATGCTGGATGAGACTGGCTCGAATCCTGAATTTCAGCTAAACAGGTCTCTTGTAGATTTGTTACCCAGGATGCTAGCCTGAGTATTTCTAAATCTCTCTGGTCCAATATCCTATCTCTAACTGGCAGCAGCTGCATCAGTGGAGGTTATAAGGAACTCCAGGTCAGCTGTTTAGTCCAGAATTTGTTAGGCCTTGTGTAGAAAGCAACATAAATTTTGTGTTTAGAGAACGGGAAACCTAAGTTGAACTTTGCCTTCCGGACATGCTAAGCTAGTCATGTGCTTGTCTCTGCCAACATGTATAATCTGCTAATTGGCTCTCACATTAGCTAGGCATACTAACATTACGCTTTGGACAAGGCCTTCCAGTTGATTCATCTCCAGCAGCCTGATGAAGTATACCGATTGTTTTAATTGGATACTGAATATTTTATCTGATATTAAGTATATTTCTATCCATATGCATTTATAATTAACTTATTTTAATCCTGCCAAACTCCTGTTTTCAGGGAAAGAGTTGTGGGTTTTTATTGGTTTTATTTATTTTTTTTTTCTGGCATGGAATTGCAGTTATCAGTTTAAAATTTGGTTTTGTTTAATTCCATTGATCTTCCTTTTGCATTATGACAGAGAAGTTTAAAACTATGGAGTTGTAATAGAAGGAAAAGACGTCCCATTCTATATACACAGCTGTGTAATAGTTGCTGCCAGTGCTCAAGCCCATTTTTTTTAGTAGGTGCAGTGGTCCATGTTAGGAAAAATTGTATTATAGTTAAACTGGTTTTAAATCTTTATGCTGTGTGATATAAATGGTGAACTCTTAATATTAACCAAACATTTTTAATTGGAATATCATCTCATTAGGCCTAAAAATGAATCAAAATTTGTAACAACAAAACTGCTTGACCCTCTCACATTATCAGGTTGCCTGTTATTAATCAGACCAGATGATGGCAAGTTTGTAATGAGTATCAATTAACATCATTATTTACAGTGCAGTTGTAGGTAAAGACCTTAACCAAAACTAAATCCTCATCATGCTAGGTGTTCATTAGGTATATAGGATGAAATCATTCTGTGCTTTGAGAGTTTACAGTCTTAATTGACCAGGCCAATAGTCTCAGCTGGAAAAGACATTAAAGGGTATTCCCAAGGTCATATACTGGGAGATTATTAGAAGAGAGAGGAACTTACAGAGAAAAAAAAATAGTGTATGCTTTCACAGTAGTTCTGTGCCACAGCAGAGGCAAGGTTTTAACCACAAGGCTCGATTTTATTTTGAGTATGACTGGAATTTTCTTATGATTAAGTATGCTGATAGGGTCCATTAAGAACATGTGAAGGAAAGTGAAACAGACTTTTCTTATTTCAGTAGACTATTGACATGTATCTTTAACCACCAGAGAAATTAAATAATTAGCTGTAAACCGTCTCTTGTCCATATGAAATAGAATACAAATAAAATTCTGAAGAAATATCTGAATGGCAGGTGAGCAACAGTAATTGAGGTGGCTTTGACAGAAATCCTAAATAAGGAGAAATCTCAGAAACCATCTGGATTTCCAGAATTGACAATCAATAGTTTGGTAGTCAAAAATCATAATGCTTGTATCTGTTTTAAGGTCTTATCTGAAATTCATCAGTGTTTAAATTTTGTGGATTAGTGATTTCTGAATTTAAAAATTCTTTTCTCACTGTCTGTAAACTATTCTAATCAATTATGGAGTATTGTGTACTGTTCTGGTGTTCTCAATATAAAAAGGACATGGAACTGTTAGAACAAGTCCAGAGGAGGGCTACAAGGATGATCAGGGGTCTGGAGCACCTCCCATATGAAGATAGGCTGAGAAAGTAGGGGCTGTTCAACCTGGAGAAGAGAAGGCTGCGTGGAGACCTCATAGCAGCTGTCCAGTATCTGAAGAGGGCTGTCACATTACAATACTAGGTAGTCTACCCACTTCCCAAGAAAGATGAGACCCTTGTATCCAACCTGCCTGCCCTCCCCGGGCAGCTCGCTAAGTTGAAGGGTGTTCACGTAACCTATTCAGGGACCTCACGAGCAGGACTTTAGGCCAGATCCCTTATATCAACTTATATGAAGTTTCCGGAAACATATATATAAGAAATTTATTACATGTACTCATGACAGGATACAGACTCAAGATAGCTGGTGATAGGGACTGACTGTGAAAACAGATTTGGTTTGCAATAATATACAATCAGAACCAATCGGTGATAATACTAAATAGCTAGCAAGATGTTAGTAAGTAAATGCACATAACACAGAGCTCTTACCCAGTAGGCGTCCCTATGTGGGGAGAAGAGAGGTCCAGTCCGTTGACTGATCCTAGACGTTTTGATGGAGGGCTTCTCCCCAGCATCCCCCTTCTCTTTTGCCAATTTATACTATTTCTTTATCTTTAAGTGAAGCTTGAGTTGCTTTAGTCATACGTAAGCTCAGTGGGGGGTGGTCACAGCCTGGAGGTGGATATCTTTTGTTACATTATAATGAGCAAAGTTCAGCTTCAGAACACGATTTCACCATCACCGCTGAGGCAGCAGTTGCGATTCATCTTTCTTGATGATAACTATGCAGTTATCTTCTTTATTCCTGATAATAGGGATGAGCTGTGGTACCTCCGTTCCGCTTTACTCCCCATTTCAAGGATATTACGCCACATTCTTACAGACCTTGTCTGTTCCAAGCACACTCTGTTCCTGGGAGCAGCAACTGTGTCTCTTCTCAAATCCGCTCTAATATTACAGTCTCTGAGCTGAATTTTGCAAAATTGTATTTCTCTATTTTCCCCAACCTCGGTTATTTTCCTACAGGGGCTTATGAGGATGCTGGGGAGGGACTCTTTATTAGGGACTGTACTGATGGAATATGGGGCAATGGGTTAAAACTTAAACAGGGGAAGTTTAGATTGGATATAAGAAAGAAGTTCTTTACTATAAGGGTGGTGAGGCACTGGAATGGGTTGCCCAGGGAAGCTGTGAATGCTCCACCCCTGGTGGTGCTCAAGGCCAGGTTGGACAGAGCCTTTGGTGGCATGGTTTAGTGTGAGGTATCCCTGCCCATGGCAGGGGTGTTGGAACTAGATGATCTTAAGGTCCTTTCCAACCCTAACTATTCTATGATTCTATACTTCTATGATTCTTTTTTTAATTTAGAGTGAAATGACAGTGAGAAATGCAGAAGGAAAGTAAGCGTCTAGGAGGAAGCATTGGAATAATGGCAAATGAGGAAAAGTAAAGTAGAAAGAACAAGCTTCTGAACTACTAAGGTAATCAGATTCTAGAACAGCCTTCAAATGGACCAAAAAAAGAGGAGAAAGAAACCCCGAAAAAGTTTAATTTCTAAGAGAAAATATTTACAGGGGATGTATAGGAAAACTTGCACTTTGGGAAACTCAGTTACATTTTTAGTTAACATGATCTGTTCACCTCTCCTCTTAAAATGTGTATATAATCACTCTTGATAGTTGTTTACCTAACCTTCAAGGCAGTGCTTTGCCTAGTTTACTTGGTTCATTTTTTAAAGTCTTATACATAGAAAGATATTAAACAAACCTTTCCTTCCTGCAAATTAACAGGTTGCTTTTGTCCTCAGTGGGCACAATGCAGTCACACCATCTTCATAAGTTGTTTTTTTTCATCATGCTCCTTCTTAATTTTCTTAGCTCTAAACATGTTCAGTCCCTTCAGATTTTCATTATAGCAGATGTTTTCTAAAGTTTTTGCTGGTTTTGACACTTATGCAGATTCAGTCTACTCTTGATTAAACAGAATGCTCCAAATAGGCACAATGTATGCTGAGGACGCTCCATTCCTAGTTGAGAAGAAAACTTTCTTCCTGTTATGATACTCCTGTTAATAATTCCAGGATGACACTGACATTTCTTGCAGTACTGGCATTGGTTCCATCTCAGTCTGAGATCTACCATAAATCCCTAAACACTGCATACAGTACCTACATAGCCAATTATTGCTCACTGTAAATTTCTACGTTATTTATTTTTTTTATCCCCGTATAAAGCAGTTTGCAGTCTTTCTGTTATCAGACTATTCTTGTAATTTACTGAAGTAGTTTTGAATTCTAAGCACCTCCTTGCCATTCCTCCCACGTTTTATAAATTTATTCTTTAAATAAAAATTTTGAATATTGCTGGATTTGGATAAAGCTCCTTAGGGACAGTATCCCAAGTATCGAATTAAGAGTCTTTTAGGCAGCTTTTTCCTTTTCTGTAGTAATGTATTTAGATCATATTTCTATTGTATCTTAGCCACTAATTCTACAAGTTTTCTGGATTCTTCTTTTGTGAATTCCATTCTTCTAATAATACTTTCTTGTTTTCCCTTGCTTTTTAAAGGACAGCTTTTTCATCGTAGCTTTCAGATTACTGTGCACATTCAGGTTTTCAATCAGACCGAACTAATCAGAATTAAGTCTGAAATGGCATCTCCATCTAAATCTGGAGTCTTTGGTTCTGTGTTCCAACAAAACATTGGGACAGCTTGTGTCCTGCAGCATTGTCAATCCAAAAAATTATATTTTTGCTGCCATTTGGTCCTGGGATCTTTATTAACTGTTCAAAAATTTGCCTCATCTGCTTATTCTGGATTTAACAGTCAGAATTAATGATATTGGGCTACTCTGCTGTGTTATTAAATTGATTAATCAGTTTTCTGCATTATCAGGCTATCACTCTCACCAACCCTAAGTTATCATTGTAATCTCTCCTGCTCCATGTCTAAATGATTGGTGTGGCTGCCCATGTTGTACACAAGAAACCAATGAGAAGGTTGCCAGAGCGTTTTTTTATACACAATCCTTCCCATATGCAGAAAAACCTCATCAATTATTGTATTGCTGCATTTGCAATACTCTATTTTAAAAGAAAGGTGGGAAGAACTCTAGGGAAGAATCTTGAGAAACATATGTATTTGCTTCTAAAGGGCAGGTGCAGGCAAGTCTCTCTGGTATGAAATAAGAATGATGTTCCAGAAATGCTCAGTAAAAAAATTGGTATGGCTTGCAATTTGAGGCACAGTTCCTCTTTAGGATGGCGTAGCTGAAAGCATCCACAATGGAATCTTAAAAAGCATAATTAAAGAAGTCATATTGAAATGAGCAAAGACAATGCAAATTGAGTCCTGGTTTTGGGTGATATTAGACACATTTTCAAATCATCCTACTATCATATTGCAGTAGTAAGACGAAAAGAGTATTGAAAAGATTGTACTGACTAAAATTGCTGAATCTGGGCTTCAACAACATAAATTTCCCTCAAAGTGATCCAGTATTAGACACTTGAGAGCAAAACAAAAACCCCACTCCAAATCCCAAAACACAATCTCACCACCAGAACTATGCAATCTATTTCCTTTGAAAGGTTTGCAAGAAAACAGGCATTATTTTTGTGCTTGAACAACTGCAAGTGAAGTGAGTTATACACATGCTCTGAACAAAAGTAGACTTGAAAAATTTGTTTTCATTGCCCATACAAAAAAACCCCAACAGACAAGCAAGGTAGGTTTTTATTTTACCCTGACTGAATCCCTTTTGCTTTACTATACTATACCTTTCTGTATCTTTTTAAAATATTTAAATTAATGCTTATCAAAGTAGTCCTGTAAGTTTAATATTTTGCTGCAACTGTTGCAATAAGAATCTTGACCATTTGCTTACTATTAAGAAACCGTCACTTAAATGGCGTTATTATTGAAAATAAATGCATATTTTCAGTACAGATATCAGTTGTCTTCATAGAGCAATTGCATCTTCATGCACACCCTTGTTGTTTGGTAACAATGTTACTTTGAATCAAACTAGAAAAAAGAATTCCCTAAACTTCTTCCTATTAAAGAATAATGTTAATTGGTTAGCGTATATAGAAGAAGGTTATATGGCCCATTGACTTTATATAGATTGAAATGCTAAGCAGGGCTAAGTAGAAGCATCAGTAGGGAATAGAGGGTAAGCACTCATCAGTTTTATGTTCTCTTTTCTATTTACTGCTTACCCCTTACAATGTTTTACAACTAGATAAACAAAGTTTTCTTGGGTGCTTAATAAATAAAAATGTATTTTTGCTTTTGTTGGCTAACCTGCCAGGTCAGTTATGGGAGAAATAATCCCTACAAAGAGGATGCCTAGAGTCAATCAATTACAGGTATTTGCTATGTATTACTTGAAAGAGCATCCAGGCTAAGAAAAGGTGTTGCTACTCAAGACCTGTTTTGAGTCTGAGAGACAGCCATTTCAAAGGCAAAAAGATTGTAGGCATTTGTAATGGAGATGGGATCTCAAGACACTTGCTAAATGTGTCAGTTCCAAGAGAAGAAAGTGACGCAAATCTTGATGGTAAGGAAAATGTGACAACTTTTAATGCAGATGAAGAGGTCTGATTTACTGAAGAGAGCAAAACAGAAAATGTAGGTGGGTTGTGTGTGTGTAACCGCCTTTAAAAGAGTTAAGGAGTTACTGCAGTTAATAAGTAATTGATTACCCACAGAGTAGCATATTAAAACAAAAACAACACAAAAACCTTTGTAGTTGGTATAGTTTGGAGTACACATATGATGGCTTACCAGAACTCAGCTGGTGGATGGTAGTATTTAGAACGATGTTAACTCAGCCTGTATGCTTTCACACAGGTTTCTGCAGCACTTATTTCTTCTTTCCTTGAGTATAAAATCAGAATTAGGCTTTCTTATCTGTACTTGAAAGGCACTCATGAATGTCTAGGGACCGATTCTTGTTTAAATTAGGGTTTTCTCCCACCTTCAGAAGAGTAATGAAGGATTCAGTTTTCAGCTGAATGAAATACAATTCATCCAGCGTGGAGTGTGGTTATCTGAATACAGGACTTTGTTGGCAATATCCTACTGAATACACTTTGCAAGATATTCACAGGCTTCCTAACAGTGTCCTCCTGAGATCTTCTATGCAATGTGTGGGGTCTGAGATTGGAATTTTTCGAATTATTTTTCACAGCTAAAATAAAAATAAATTAAAAAAATTAAAGAATTTCAGCCTTTTAGAAGTGTCTTTATATGATGTTTAAAAAGAAAGCCTAGTCCTGGTATCCGTGAAAGTCAGTGGTGAAATTATAAAGGCAAATAAAAATGGTTTCTAAATTTTTCTACCCTGTTAAACTAGAAAGCTCTCCTTTGAAATCCTCAAATCTTGACATCAGGAAAAAAGCTTCTGATGTTGATTTGTGAGAGCTGGGGAGGATGCAGCAATTCTAGCTACCCTAGATTCATAGATAAATCTTATTCTTCAGTCAGTCCCCCAGAAGATGGGTTTCATTCAAGCCTAATATGAGGAAGCTTTCTCACAAAGAGCTGGCATTGGAAGTTGTGAAGGACCTGACACATTATAGCCATTTGTGTCTCTAAAATGAAAGATACAACTGAGTTCATCTGATACTTGCCTTTTCCCTGCAATCACTAGAGAGCGATTGTGTGGCATACACACAGCTGGTACTAATGGCAGATTACTTTCTCAGTGCTCTGCTGGGAATCCAGCATAGATGAATCCCCTGGAATTATGTGACTTGCTGGTACAGCATTTTCCTTGCATCTAGGAAACATTTCCTGAGAGTGTGAGCACAGATTGAGGGGTGCTGAAAGTTAAAAGAAGTCATGATCAAAAAGGAAGCACTGGCAAATGAAAGTAACTTTCCTAAAATTATTTGGTTTAGTCTCTGCTTTTATCTTTTTTTTCTTGTTTGTTCTTTCTTCTGCTCTCTTTTCCTGCAGAAAGCCTTCCATCCTTCTTGGAACTACCCAGAGCCAAGTTCAGCAGTCAGTCACTGCCTTGCCCAACATTTCCTGAGCATTTTCCCTCTATTCTTAAGCTGCCGGTGTTGTGGTTTTGGGCCATAACTATAACTCCCAGTGGAGTATTAAGTTATACAAAGATAAAGAATTAAGACAAAAGGTAATTGATGTACTCAATAAATTCCTGTTCTTCTTTCAATTAGTAAGAAATTATTTTTTTTTAAATTATTATACTGTATGTCAATATATGACACTTCATATCTTGGTGTACAGTTGTTGTTTAATTGGTGTTTTATTCCTTCAATTGAAAATGAAATAATAAAATGTCAATATTCCTTTTCTAATTGACAGCTCATTTCTGTCATGTATTGAAAAGGAATAAATCATCAATTTAATGATGTTAGTGTGACATTTAGATATTTGACCCAAGCTTCAAATGTTAGAACAACTTGTGGGTGGAGAAACTCTGTTCCACTTACAGAAATTATGTTAATTAATTGTAATGTTTATATAAGAAGAGGAATAAAAGAAATTTGCCATGTCAAAATGTTTGTTATTTAATATCAGTGTTTGACAATTGATTATTAGAAAGGCACAGACACAGAAAAGTTTGAAGTTGTGGAAATATACAGATGATCTGTGTAGCAATTGGTATGCAGAAATTTTGTTCACCAGTCCTCTGTTTGTTGAATCCTCTGTTCTTCCAGGTGACAAAGTTCACAGTATTTAACCCCTGCTTTCTTAGATGAAGAAGGTCATGGTAGGCAAGTCAAAATGTTCTGCATCTTCTTATGTCTGTACCAGGGATTTCATTATCTGCTTCCATGCAAAGTGCTCATGGAGGTGTTGTGAAACATTTGAGTAGCTGAACCTTCCTGTCCAGGAAGCTATGTATGTCTGTAACTCACATTCTGTGTCAGTTTATCTCTCAAAATGTTTGGCTAGGATTTTTTTCAGCTTTCAAATGCCTGAAGATAACCTGTGGAGCATTTCCTGATTAGTTTCTGTGTTTGACCAGTAGATATAAATGAAATATGGATGACCGAAAAGGTGGCCTGGTTTCAGCAAATAACAAAAGGTCATAGTAGGCTTCTCACAGAAGATAAAGTAGATTTGTGTTGGTCTTTTCTGATGGGTCTGTTCAGCTCTCTCAGAGTCACAGCCAAAATATAGCTGCTGCTCTCCAAGCAAAGTCTAGATGTGATGGAAAGCTGTAGCTTATGCTGATTTTCTTTTGCTGCATTTGGAAAAACTGGTAAAATGTTAGAAGACTGAAATTTCTGCCCTGTGTTGTGATGGCTTCTCAGTTCCCTTTTGTCACTTAAATTACTTGAATTCCAAGTGTTTTGCAAGTGCTTGCAAATGATATTCAGGTGCCCCCCATACTGTAAATGTTTTTTCTATTCTATAGGTGAACTCTTCCTAACTGCCTAGATCTTATGTTCTTCCCCTCCCTTTATTACATCTTCTACCAAAGTACTTTAGCACCTTTTCCTAGATGGCCTCCTCTGCATGATATGATCTCAGTTAATCTTTGCACGTTAAAAGCTTACTTAAAGATAATATTTTTTGTGCTGCATACACTGAAGCCAAATAGCCTAAGTATCAGTTGGTGATTGTTCCATCTCTTCAGCTTCTGTGGTGATTTGCTTTTGAATGAGGAGCCTGAAAAAAGGACCGCCACTTGCAGGGTATTAGAAAAGTAACTATCTTCTCACAGGTATCACTATATAGATCAGCAGTCAATAACTCATGATGATGGAAAGATGAAGATAATTCTGCCTGATCCTTTAAGTGTGTAGTGAGGTACGCTGTCCTTGTTCATGCAAGTAGCTCCATAGATTTAAACAGCAATTAGTAGCTGCATAGAACTCCATTTCCCTTTAACATGTGATATACCAACAGCCTGATCCAGAACTCATTGGAAAGGCTCATTAGAAGCCTTTGTGACATAAATTCCATTTTAGGCATGAAGAAGCAAAACATAAAGGGCATTCAAAATTCTTATTTGGTAATTGTTATTGATACAACCAATCTGATTTCCTGTTAAACCTGAGTTGTAAACAAATGCACAGTATAGGTGTGTATTTTTTGGAATTGGCTTCAAATGTTCCAGTTGCTTGTAACTTGAATCCTTAGTTGCAGGCCAGCACTCTACTGAACTATGTGTGTTTCAAGAACCTGTTCCAAGGAGTTTATTGTCGCTGTGAGCATTTTTTTCTATTACCTAAAATCCTAGGTTGTAAAGGTTTTGAGGCTCAAACAAGCAGCACAGAAGTCTAATGACTGCATAAATTGCCATACACATGTGGTCAGACTAGCTCGTTGCAGAGATCCTGCTAGTCTCCTGCTTTTAAGAATCACTCTGCTGTATTGCAAATGACACCTTTATAAGAGTTACAATTTTTCCCCTCATAGAACTTACATTCTGGAGAAAGCTTGTCAAAACATAATTGTAATTATGTAGCGCAATATTTTGTACATTTAAAGATGTTTTAAAACTGTTTCTATATCTAAAGCTTCCAGATTTGAAACTGCAGAAATGTGTAACTACATTGCTTTTGTCTTTTCAGTTCTCAAGACAATTGTTTCACCTGTTTAGCTTCACACCAACATTTATCCTCTGATTCTCCTCATAGTACTACTTCTCAATGAACTTTCATGTTCTAGTAAAGTGTTGTCAGTATAGATATAACCTCATGAACTCCACTAATAATACATAGACTAAATCATCGGAGATTTTAAGAATTACTAGCTACATATCTTGCCTTTTATGTATGTATACTGAAAAACCAACTGTGACTAGATAATAGGAGGCAAAAATAACTAAAAAGAAGAGAGACATATCTCTAGTCTAAACAAAACAGTGTATTTTTAATTGAAATAGCATTCAGTGGAACTGAACATCAAAACATTTAACTTTTTCAAAGTTTTCAGCATTAAAGAATTAAGATGAAACACAATTAGGGAACAGAAAACTGCAACATTGTAGAGGATGGTCACTTTTTGTATGTCATGTGGCTTTAAAAACAAGTCAGATAAATGATGATGCCATTAAAACTGAACTAATTAAAGAAAGCTTCTTTTAAGAACTCATTAACTGCAACCTCATTTGCATAATGATGCATATTAATTAAGTTTTAATGAATCTGAATTTGCACCAAGCCTATTCATGTTGGCTTTGAAACAAATTGAACAAATTAGTTAAAAGCTTTTTGGAATCTACTTTTCACACCAAACAGGATATGAATGCAATCATCTCCTCAAAAAAGAAATATTTTCTTTTAATTTAATTCAAAGGTATGCAGACCCATCTATTAATTATTTTTAAATGCAATAATTTCCACCTTTTCTTTGCAAAATCAACAGTATTACTCATTCTTGAGTGGCATATATTATAAATGTATGTTGTGGGATAAAATCATTACAGACAATTTATTGAAAATAAGGTGGAAACATTTGACTTCAGGGTGCATTTAGTTTACTTAATACATGGATTTCAATTTTGTTGGTAACCTTTAAGCATTTTAGCTGTCTGCAGAACAACCACTAAAACTGTATTTTTTATGTTGCTATCACTTTTTCAAGATATATGTAAAATGTTAAATTGCTCCTATAATACCCATTTCCTAATGTAAGATTTCACAGTGTCATAAGTCTTATAAGTATTATAGGAGGGAAATAACTTCTAAGTATTTAAAAGCTACATATTCTTGCTTTGGTGTTTTGGATCTGAATTTTTTTTTCATGCACACACATATGCACACACAAGAAGCAGAATCCAATTTTAACAAGTTTGCTTTCAGCTCATAATAAAAACAAGAATTACAGCAGAAACACTATGGATTTCCTTATACTCCATTGTGTCTTCACCAAGAATGAAGAGATTTATGTAATTACTGCTCCATCTTTTGTTGTTAGATAGCACTTTTTTGTAAGTCAGCAGATACAAAGGCTGGAATGCCTTTATTGTTGAGATTAAAAGATCATTTTTTTCCCCTTCCGTTAAACTGTTTTTCTGTGATAGGTTCTTCAGGGAGGTTGACAATTAAGACTATACTATACGCTGAAACCCCACAGTTTTTGTCATTGTTTTTCCAGCATTTTATCTTGTCACCTTCTTATTAAAAACCCAAATGAAATATACGGGGCTCCCACCCTAAAACCAAACTCCTCTCTTTAATTCTCTTTTGTTTCATTGCTATGGTGGCATCCAGTGACACTAAGCTGAACCAGTGCAGATTTCCTGCAGCAAAGTGCTCTGAATCCTTTTGTACTTACTGGTGCAAAATAGCAGGCTGTAGTATTATTGCCTGCTAATGATTTCACTTTTTGGTTTTCCTTCCCCTCTATCAAAGATTTAATATTCCCATTCATTTATAAAGTTAAACTTGAACATTTAATATCTGACAGCTTTGAGGACTATGTTCTAGAATTGTGTCTTCCGCAGCACAATTCTCTCCTCTCTGTTCCCCTAGTGGAAACTAGCCGTACTGTAAAAGGCAACGAACCTACTGCTAAGGTTTTAAAGAATTGCATTACTGGGTTATAAAAGCAAAACAATGCCTGGTTATATTATGGTTATTTTATGGTTATTTGACTCACTGTCAATGAAATAACTCTGAGAAAAACTTTGATGTGGAAAAAGAAATATGGCTTAGATTATGATTGTGAAAATAGGAGAGGCGCAGCTTAATTTTTCTTCATATTTATTATCAGAATTTCTGCAAAATAACCCCCCTTTACCATGGGTTTTAATTTGAGAAGCACATTGTCTGAAGTTGTGGATCATTGTTCAGAGTAAGATTGCCATCAAGGCTAAGGACAATGTAGACATCTGTGTGATTTTGAAGGTAATTATATTCTACAGTCATTTTAAAGTAAGACATTTCCCCATTTTTAACTTTTTTTTATTCTTGTACTTTTATAGTGTACTGTAACTTGAAAACAAAATGAAGCTATTAAATATTTTAAGTACCATCTGATTTCCAAATAGGAGTAAATTTTTATGAGATCACAACCTGGAATAAAGAAAAAGAATTGCTGTTAGTTACAAAGTCATAATTCTTCTGAATTTTAGGACCCAGGATTAACCAGTGAACATTAACACCATTATAATAACCTATAATTAAAAAAATAATAGAGGCAGTTGGGACCTTCCATTATGGTCTCTATTTAAGTAGACAGATAACATTACAGCTAATAGTTTTATATTTGCCAGATATGCAGTCATCTTAACCTGTAGGCTATTACTGTAACCTGTCATGTAACCCATTGCTTTGTATGTTACACTTAAATATTCATGTTTCTAAGCTTAAAGATATTAAGGTTCTTGGAGACATAAAGCACAATTTGCAAGGGATGTTTGCTTTTGTTCAAAATTACTTTTAATCTTATTTATCTGATTGCAGGAGGCTTTTCCTTTGGGAAGTGTTTTGGTTTTGGTTTGGTTTACCTTTTTTTTGTTGTTGGCTTTTTTTGGGGATTTTTCTGCTTTTTAATACAAATTTAGTGTGCAGAGCTGGTTTCTTTTGGGGGAATTTTGACAGAAAGTGTCTTCCTTGGGGGAGGTCAAGAGTCATTGGTATTAAACTAGACAAGCTGGTAGTACAGTGTTAATGGAAATGGAAAGCAGATGTTTGGTAATTAGGGGAGATGTGAATGACAAGGCTTGAGAGGTACGGTACATGCACTAGCTGGCACAAAGCAGCTGTTGTTACCGATTTCACTGTCAGAAATGTACACAAGTCAGACCATCCCCTGTGAGTTTGCCATAGCACTGACAATTAGAAAAAATTGTGTTTGATTAAAATAAGTAATATATCATGCAAAGTAATTTTTATAACATTTAGAAATGACCTGGGTTAAATCCCACAAAAGAAAACTAGATGTAAGAGAAGGTTGCTGAATTGACAGTCCTTAAAAG
The DNA here is from genome assembly GCA_009867235.2 of Psittacus erithacus. Lineage (NCBI taxonomy): Eukaryota > Metazoa > Chordata > Aves > Psittaciformes > Psittacidae > Psittacus > Psittacus erithacus. Next base: position 27,541 of record WYDI02036236.1, on the reverse strand, counting down.
TAGTGAAAGTCAAGATGAGTATTGACAATTGATGCTTAAGCTTTCTAGCCTGACAGAAAATTAATAGAGCTTCTGCAGGGTTGAAGGAGGTATATTTGATATTTGAAAATTAAAAAATAAATTCATTTTTATAATAATTCTATTTTTAGCAGAGAATATTCTTATTTTAATTTGCTTGTGCTAATGTATCTAACAGAATTTTCATTCATCTTTCATTTTCTATTAACAGAGCTTTTATTCATCTTTTTGTTGGGAATTATTTACTATAACTTGTATGGAACCATTTTTTTTCTATTATTTTACTGTCAGAAAGCAATTCAGTTGAGATGGAGTAGCATAAACTTTGATAATAATGTATTTGTTATGGCTGATCCTAAGTACCTGTTCCTCATTAATTTAAATGAGAATTATACCTCTGTTTTGCATTAGATGGCTTCAAAAACTTCTGTGGTAGGTGCTGTGCAAATAAAAAAATCATGATCTCTCTCTATTTTTGCTCATGTCTCATACTGTTTGATAGCATGAGAAAGGAAACCTAAGGAAGAATGTACTCTTCAGCACTGTTATACCTGTAAATGCATCAAAATGAGTAAGAAAAATGTTCTGTTTGTATGGGGTTCAGCATGTTTATGCCTGGATGGAAGGATTGTCACTTCAGTCATCAAAAAAGACTGAATTCATCTTTAGTTTAATACATTCTTCCTCCATTTGATGTCCGTGGTGTTGCAAACTGTATTAAAAGGATTACAAAGGTTGCAGCATGTCAGACATTAAGCTATGCTCCATTCAGCCCATCAGTGGTTGTTACCTTAAGTAAAAGAATATTCCTTCTTGTTCATTAGTGTTGACAGTGAAAGTTGAAACTTCTTTCCTTTTGGTAGTGTTTTTCCTTTATCACTAAAATAGGCTATAATTTTCAATGGTAAATTCTGGCAATATTAATTTCCTGTGTTCACATATGCCGAAGATATTGGTTTCTAAAACACTTTGGGGAACACTGCATGTGAAAGATGGTGCAATAAAACGTACATCTCTTTATGAATAAATATTATCTCAAGATTTCATTTGATGATTTCCTTTGTGTTAAAGAAATGTAATGGGCCAAAAATATTAGGGATGATTTCTTGATGCATTGTTGTTAGCTTGATACTTTCATAAGGGATATCTGAATTAGATCTCTTTGTATACTTGCGATTAAATTTAATTATGCCTGAGTATGTGTCTTAATTCATCTATCCATTTGTGAATGAGAATTTCTTCCCATCCATAGTAAAGACTATTAAAAGTATTAGCTTTCATAAATGTGATTTAAAGATTTTAGCTCACTCCTTCTTTTGCTTGAGAAAATAATTCCCTTTCCCTCACACATGCACACATCCACCACATGCACACATACTTTCCATGTAGTAAATTTGCCATTTTATTTCAGACATCTCCTGAGAAATAACAAACAAACAAAATAATTTAAATATAAAGAAAAAAATCTATTTTCTTTGAAGGAAGACTCATTTCTGAAGTTTGTCATAGCATAAAATTTTAAATGATACTAAAATATGTGCCCTGAGTGAAAAGTAATCACTTCTCCTTGAACATGTCAAAGAGCATAATATATTTGCAATTGTAGACATTCATACTCTGAAAGAAATTGCAACCTCTATTTTTATATTATTTAATTCCCAATTTTAGTTTTCAACCCTCTTCTGCTATGTAATTTTGTATTGTCATGTAGGAGAAAATTTTGCCTGTAGATATTCGCCCATAGTTTCCATGAACTTTAATGGTGTTCTGTATCCTAAATCAAAGTCAAATATTGGCCAGTGCTATGTAGCCTTTTCCTCTTATATGTTCATCAAACTGCAATGTTAATTAAAAAGAAAAAAAAGAAAAAAAATGTTTTCAATACAATTGAGTGAAGAATACGCAGTTTTAGGCTTGTGGGTCATAACTGAAAGATCCAGTGGTTAGTGATTCCTGTATGGCTGTACCTTCCTCAGCCAGTGGCAGTTTTGACTAAAAAAGCCTTCACTGTTGGACTTTACACGGCTGCCTTAAATGCAGTTGTGGTTTTTTAAGCCAATTGAGCAATAGAATCATAGAGATTACATCTAGAAGGGTTGTTAGATCATCTATTCTTCAGTGTGTCCTGTAATCCCTTTTTAAATATATCTACAGATGGTATTTTAACACCTTTTCTTAGTGGTGATTTAGCTGTTGGATTGTTCTTACTGCTGACTGAGCTTATTTCCTTTTAATTTTGAGATGTTTACTTAAAGAATTATTGGTCAATTTTAAATTAAATAAGAATGAAATTAAAGTTAGAATATAGCAAATTGGATCCAAATCCTCCCTCTCTAGTCATGAAAGCAGAAGACCTGAGATCAGATCTTCTCATGGTATAAATTGCAGTAGTTGTACTGCATGTGATGAAGCTGTTGTGTGATGATGGAACTGGAGAAACCGGTTCCATAAAGCAGCACAGCTGCTGACATCTGGGTTCACAAAGACAGAGGCTGGAGAGCCTGTGTGTGTTCACAGCGTCTGCTGCAGGACAAAAGACAGGGATTAGGTAAGAAAGCATCAGGAAGGTGGGTCCATGATTACGCTTGTCCTGACTAGAGTGCTATGGTTGCTGCTTATGGATGCTACTTTAGCCAGTAGCTTTTCCTATCAGCTGGCTTTATCCTCTGTGTCTTGGGTTAGAAAGAAGACAACTCAGTTCTTTAATTCCCTAGAAAAATTCTCTGTGATCAAGGCTAATTACCGTTGTGTAGATGCATGGGATATTTTCTTTTAGCATCAGTCTATAATGTAGGTTTTTGTTATTTAGACTATTTTGGTTACTGGGAAAATGGGCCATGACACAGGAGTTGAAACTGGTACATTATGACTGACATGGGTAATTCTAATAACCTCTCAAATTAAAGAAGAGTTCAAACTGAGCAGTGGCTTCTGTAACGTGGCATTATTTCATTACATCTGTTTAAAACGAAACCAATTGGAACTTACTCAGAAATGAAGTTGACATAATTTCTAGAAAAGGGATAAAACCAGGGGAATTTATAACTTCTGGTTTTGGGTCAGTGTTACTGTGCAAAATAAGTGTCAAAGTCACTGGCCAAAGTTTCCGTTCCTTTACCTCTTACCTTTATAAGTCCAGGCCAGACTCTTGGTTTACCTGTGGGCATTAGAGACATCAATTAGGATCTTAGTTCTGTGGATTGGAGAGAAGTGATGAAAAAGATTCACAGTGAGTCAAGTGCCAGAACGCCCTCCATTATACATTGAATATGTCAATGAAAAATCCTGAATTAATTTTCGGATGTTTTGTTTGAAGGATTTAGGTGGGAAAGGGTGAGAGAAGAGAGCTAAGAAGAGTATATGGAGTGAGAAGGACCTTACTTTTGAGAACTGGACTCTGCTTCTGCTTGTATTTGGTGAGTTGGAAAGAGGCCAAAATGACTATACTGAATTTTGAAAACAACCACTCTGGTCAACTATAATAAACGAGATATTACTTTCAGTACATTATCTGCACAACAATGTGCTTTATAATTGTTGCTTTGAACTCATTCTTGCTACCTTTAGTGGTATGTTGTTTCAGCTTTTATTGGAACGAAACACACATACATTTCTTGTATTTCAGCTTAGCATTTTCCTATCCAGTGGGAACCACAAAAAAAAAACCAAAAACCTGGGAACCACAAAAAAAAAAACAAACCACCAACCCAAAACAAACCCTAATGTATTTTAAATGTGTTATGTAGAAAAGAAAACATAAAGAAATTATTCTGAGTTGGCTTCTATTGTGATTTAAATGCAGTATAGTTACTTGAATTCTATAAGAATTAAACTCAGATCTTTTAAACTGCATACAAATTCTTGCAGAATATACATGAAAAAGTCACTATAACAGTAGAGGCACTTCTGCTTCCTTGATAAATGGGACTTCTAGAACACACTTTATTGAGTCTCAGATTTTTAATAATTTGAATCCTGCAAGATTTAATTCTGCATAATTCTGGCTGAAATCAGTTTTTGATTGAGTTGTAATGGCTGTGTTATTGTAAATATCTCTGCATGCTAATGTTGTGCTGGAATTCAATAATATTTAGATGAAATTTCTAGCCTCAAGCAGTACGGAAGCTGGATTTAGAAAGCATGAAAGTTTGTGTCAAAAAGACATTTATTTTTGGGAACCTATAACATGCAGTGTAATAAATGGTCATCCCAAGGTCCAATTTAAATATATACAATAGAATAGAAAACAGTCGATACAGTGTATTTTTTACACCCTTGAGCTGCTGGACTGAATAGTATTGATTTAGCAGGGTTTTGTAGCCTTAAATGGTTTTGTACTGTAATCATCCACAGTGAGTGTAGAGTCAGTGACACCAGATGAGCAGGAATAAATCATGCTATCAGAATAGGCAGCCCATAGCATACTGTGCTGTACTCTGATGTTATAGCAAAAATAACTTGTCACAAAAAAGCCTCAATCTTTATTCCAGATGTGGCTTTTCAGTCATGTTTTAATTCTCAGGCTGGAAAACACTTCCTACATGCAGGGTAAATTTTTGCAGTTCTTATCTACTTTGTATTAATATGTTTTTTTCTGTGTTATGATGGAAAGCCTTAGCATTGAGAGGTGGGGGAAGGTAGAAATTAGATTAAAAGAACAAGTTAAAAAAAAAAATCCAAACCAAAATTTCTGAATATTTAAAAAAATATTTGTAAGGAGCACAAGAAAGAAGTCTGGAAAATTGGTTGAAAAAAAGGAAAATGAATCGAGATATAACATGAAATTGTAGTGATAGGACAAGGGGTAAAGGGTTAAAACTTAAACAGGGGAAGTTTAGATTGGCTATAAGGAAGAAGTTCTTTACTGTAAGGGTGGTGAGGCACTGGAATGGGTTGCTCAGGGGAGTTGTGAATGCTCCATCCCTGGCAGTGTTCAAGGCCAGGTTGGACAGAGCCTTGGGTGACATGGTTTAGTCCTGCCCATGGCAGTGTCCCTGCCCATGGCAGGGGGGCTGGAGCTAGATGATCTTAAGGTCCTTTCCAACCCTAAGTATTCTATGATTCTATGGTCTGAGAAAGTCAGAATATTTCACTCGTGGCTGTTTGTACACACAGATTAATTAGCATACATACCTGCTTTTGAGTTTTACATCCCATTAAGAACCATGGAGGTCCTGAAGGTCCCAGTTCCCTGCCTGAACAACAATGGTCCCTCTCTCTGTAAATGGAGCATGAGGAATAATAATTTTCTACCATAGCCCTAAGTTTGGACAGTAATGAATGTGATGCATTCTATGTATATATGAACATTATGAAATGCCACCATTAGCACAAGTAGTGAGTTTAATTAGTCTTACAAAGAATAACATTACTTATATAGAAGCAAAGTAGCCTTACCAGGTAAAATCCTGATCTGTTGACATCAGTGACAAAGCTCCCACTGATTTTACTAAAGTTAGATTTTTGTCCCTTATCTTCCTTTTCTTAGTTCTTTAAAGAATAAAATATTCCAGTTTAAATGGTTGTGTATTTTAGATTTTTTACAAAAAAAAATACAGATGTCCTGACACATTTTTGTTGAGTGCTATAGTTCGTAGTTTCAATCACGACCATATTTTTTTGTCATCAATCCTTTCAGAATATGTATTGCATACATCTCAGTGCATTCTTGTCTAAGAAGGATTTTGCAGTTTTAACGCCTCTCAGCTGTGTTGGTTAGTTCAGAGTTTAGGCTCCTCAGACAAATGCAGTGCATATATATGACAGTATTTGGGTTATTACCCAGCAGGCTGGTTCACTTCTGCTATAAAAACCAGAAGTAATTCTCTAAGCATAGGTTAGATATGATATGGGTTCAGATACACAGCCTGATTCAGCAGCAGTACTCATATCATCAAAGGTGGGCAGAACATGGATGTTTGAGTACATGCATACCCTGAAATCACTGCTCTGTCATACCCACACATCTTCAAGTTAGTTGCTTTGGCTACTGCATAGCTGCATAGCTGCAGCAGTATGCAACTTGGAATGCTCTATTAAAATCTGCCTTGCAGACTTCCTGACTATTAGCAGTACTGAGGCTTGGCTAGGTAAAGTAGATCCATATGAAAGACTGTCAGAACAAGGACTGAGGACTGCATCCAGATCTACTTTTTAAATAACAGTTAGCTTGAGTCCAGGCTTATTGACTGGATGAAAGACATCTTCCATATAGAGTCAGTTAAAAGGCAAGCCCTTATAAACTATCAAATCAGTTGATACTATTGCCCTAACTTTTTGATTGAAAAGTATAAGAGATGAAATCCAAATGTATCTTCCTTGTAATGGGTACAAATATTTCAGATTAAAACTGCAATTAATATTGCAATTCATGCCTCTCATATTATTAAAAAAAAAAAAAAGGAACTATTTACCTCTGCATCTAAATGCAGGAAAAGCAATCAGGAGACAGAGTCTGCTTCTGCAGTGGATCTCAGTGGCATGAAAAAATAAAGTCTCTTTTCTTTAGGTAGTGGTCCTTGCATGTAAAAAAAGGAATGATGCTGAAAACTTCTGTAGACAATGCTTAAGAAAGCTTATCCTCCTTTCCCGGTTTTCCGTCCTATCTTATTCTCCCCTTAAAACCTGAGGTGAAGTGAAATTTAATTGGCAGCTTTGGTTGTTTGTTGGGGGTTTTCTGAGCCTGCCAGTATCTAGTTTCCTTCTTTTTGTCTGAAAGCAAAAGGTGAGACTCTTTCCAAGACTTATCTTATTCCTCTTATTCCCTGTATCTGTTTGTCAGCCCGTGCTCATTATTTTTGGTGTACCAAGCTACAGTATATTAAAAGTGGTCTCTTCTCAAATGAAATGTCTTACAATTTAAATCTCTCACTAGGAATGTCAGTATTGCCATGGGACATCTTCATCCTCCCAAAGCAAACAAAATTGACACAGTTGATTTGGTGTATAAATGTCTGCAGCTTTATTAAATATGCATTAAAGTGCAACAATCATAAATTACATGCACTCAGCCCACTCAGAACATAATGTGTACAGCTAAATAACTTTCTGACTGTACAACCTAAGCAATAAGGCCAACCTAAATACTGACTGGAAGCTGAAAGTCAGTTCCCTAAAGTGTCTGCTATTTGAGTATCATTTCATCATGCTGTTAAGCACCTCACCTCTCTCTGCAGTGTATATATGAGAAGAGGAGGGAGAGGAAGGGGAAAGTGAGATTTCTGTATTACTTTTACGTTAAGTTATCCATTTCATTTACTTGTATATGCACTCCTTGACATGGAAGGATGGGCAATTTGGTTCTTGGATCTTTCCGTTTGCTGCGGTAGAAAGAAAATCCTCTCATATAAGAAAATATTTGTTGCTGATTTTAATAATTCTAATTTATATCTTGGATTTATATGGCAATTTTATCAGATGTTAATATCTTTCAAAAGCTGGATGCGTACAGGGATCACTGCTTACCTTTAAAAATACACCATTTTCCTGTGTTATAATACAGTATGAATTGTACATGCTTCTGCACCAGAGTGGAGTCTATGAAATAATGATTTCTCAGGATGAAACGAAAGAGAAGTCTTTTTAGAAAAGACAGAATGCACTTGCTTGCATTCCTGAATACATACCCATCATACAGTGAAGTGTCATGACTTTTTGATGACTGTATGTACCTTAGTCTTTTTTCAAATTTGATCTAAAAGCTGGATTTAATGGTCTTTGTGCCTTCCAATATCATGATTTTGCAAAAAAGATACAAATCGTACTGGTAAAAGTAACTGTCGTGCTTTGTAGTACTCAGGTTTTTCTGAACTTTCTTATAGCTGAGCAGCGTCAGCCCCTCTTACTTTCTGTTAGCACTCAATATGATATGAGCATCAGCTGGCCATGGACTGAACTATACATTGCAGTCTTCCTATCATCACTCACATCAGATTTTTTGCAGTTGTTTCAGTTTTGATTTTGGTTTGGTGTTTGTTGGCTGTTTTTCAATATATTTGGTTTGGTTTAACCCCCCCCCACCCCACCCCCAGCACTGTATTGAGCAGAGAACATTTCTTTGCCTTTGGTTGCTTATTCTGGCTAAAGTCCCCCCAAATTGTACTTAGTTAATTCCATTTTTTACAATACTCCTTTGTAAAAATAGCTGCAACATTTATGAGAAACTAGCTTGCATTATGAAAAAAACAAAATAGCAAGATACTAACTTTCCGACAATATCTGTGAACTGTGTTTATTTCCTGTTGATTTATTGCCATAAGTCTCTTGGCTCTCTGCCAAACATCTCTTGGCAACGGAGTCAACTAAATTAATTTTGTACAAGAAGAGATCTACTATAGTAACTTAAAGTCTGTTTTCATCATCTTGCTAATGATCTCTTGTGTGCTGCTCTATACTTGGTTTATTTTTCCTTGCTTGATAAATGTGAATGGAAAATCTTGGGATACATGTTATGATTATGACCTTGTTTCTCCCTTTTGAGACCACCTTTAATCTCGCATGATCTATCATGTTGGAAAGGGACCTTCCTGAGGAATTTTTATTCTTTATCCTCTGTAGATTATTTCCTCACTTTTCTATTTCCATTTCATAGCTGATTCCTGTTTAACGTTTACAATTTCTTGAAATACATTGCAGAATATAGAGTAGCTTTTTTTTTCTGTGGTTATTGCTAGCTGAATTTGGAGAACTGTTGTGTTCTGAAGTATGAGCTGATCCTGCAGCTTTATCAGCTTTATCCATATATCCTCAGTAGTTTACTTTTGATTTATTGACACTTATAGCTTTTCCTGTTTTTGTTTGTTTCTCTCTTTCTTTCTTTAATCGCAAAGAAGTAGTCCCCATTCAGACATTAAGTAGTAAATTTTATTCCTCTGTCTAGTTCTTTTGGACACTTCTAAAAATAAAGGAATCAGACATTATATCACAACATTTCACGTGTCATGCTGGAAATATAGATAGGCTAGAGGTTATCTTGACCAACTCAGGTTGGCTACTTAGTGAATAATCCTACTCCTAGCCAAGTCCTCACCAGGTACTCGGTGATAATAGCTGCATTTTGTAAAATCTTTAGCTGATTTCAGCAATGAGATGCCATTTTAAGCATCTCTGAATTGTTCTTTACATGATGTACCATGCTAATGTGTCCATTCCTAATATTCACAATTACAAAGAATATTGAAATGTGGAGAATTTGAGAGAGAAAACCAACAAGCACTAGAGGAATTATTAACATAATGAATGACACCGCCTACAGAAGTAAAAGTTTAACTTGCTCACACTAATTTAGTATCTGATTGGGGAACACGACAGGTATTTTTGATTTGTCAGGTAGAACTAGAACAAAAACTCTGAGTGTTGACAGCTGAAGCTGGACAGAAGACAAGGATTTGGATACTCTTCAGCAATGACAGTAATTAATCAGGAAAAAATTTTCACTATGGAAGATAATAAATCAAGACTGGCTATTTTTTTTTGATCTGTGAATCTAGATCAGCAGATGTGTAGTTAATGTAGAATGGAATATTAAAGATGCATTGCTAGAAAAAAATAATGTTTGTAAATTGGAAATAATCTGAAGCAAAGATAACCAGAAGCAGTATCATTGAGTAGCCTTTGAAGCTGATAATTTTCTTTTCTTGAAAATATTGAACTACAGCCTACAATGCCAAAGCAAGCCACATATTGTTAGTAAAATATTGAAGCATATGAAAATGAGCACATTGTAGTTTCTGTTTTCATTGGCCTTCCACATCATTGATTTATCTAAAGAATAAAATCTACATAGTGTTCATTGGCATCTCATGTGCTTAACTTCATGGTATTGGTGTTAGAATACCTGAATAAATGGATGAATAAAAATTTATTTAAAAGGGCACAGACATGGTGAGCAACAAAATTGTTAGATTTGTCTTGTAACTTGGATAAGGTTCCTGGATCTTAAGTAAGAACCACCAGGTGGTTGAAATAATTTACACCTAACCTTCACAATTAGGTGTCATAGCATCTAAACACCTTCACATTCTTTTCCTGAATCCTGTTGAAGGTGATGTAATTTAACAATTTCTTACATTTATCCATCCCTCTAGTTCCTTGCAGAATTAGTGCAAGATGCTTAAGAAAAACCCAGCTGATTTTGGAAGTTTTTTTTCTGATGTGACATTTTAAATCAAGGGTTCATTCTGCCACGACAGATTCTCAATTTTGAGTCCTTTATTAGCTTGGTTCTCTAATTCAGTCCATCACATGCATTCACTGACTGTTATGCTTTTCTGCTTAACAGGGTTTACTAGGAGTTGGTTTTCTTTCGATAAAAGATAGTTTGACATTTTTCTGAGGTATTTTGGAGGAAGTGAGTCCTTGGGCTGCATCTCTACAGATAAGATTTCTCATGAAAAAGAATGCTACCCATTTTTCACTTAGGCTTTCATGCTTGTATTCTTTAAAACCGTAATTTAATGTTTGTGTGTTATCATATGAGATGTGTAGCATCTTGTTTCCAGAAAAACCCTGTGGAGACAATAATAAGATATAAAGTTACAATTACATGTATTATATGGGATTGATTACCCTAGCTGGGAACACATATCTGCATTTAAAGCAGCTCAACCTCATTTTCAGTGCCCTTGATAATAAAATTTCTATTTATTTTTAACATTTTTTCATCAATTGATTTTAGTGTAGTCGATCATTTAGGGTGTCATGGTCAAAAGCATACTAAGAAAATGAGTATCAAAATAATAAAATCCCTATAGAACAGGGTATGGTGAATAATTCTGAAATTCATGTCAGAGGGATCCTCAGCTGATATCAAGCCAGGCCCATGAACGTACTGCTTCACAGTCTAACTTATTCACCTATGCAGGAAAAAAATACTGTTGCATTTCTCCTCTGGTGCTCCTTGAAATTCTCTCTCCCTTTGCTCAGTTTTTTGTGGGTTTGTTTGTATTTCAATTAGATTCTTGCTTAGAGAAACTAAAAGCAGTAGGAATGCTCCTTGCAGTGTAACTGTCCAGAAAATCATAATTCAGTTTAGGTCAGAAAAACAGAACTCTGTCTGGAAGGGAGAATACATCTGTCAAGATGTATCTCCTTGGATTTTGCTACTGTGAGTAATAAAGGAGGAAATGTCCAAAATGTTTGTAATTGGCAATAAGAATATATAAAAACATGAAAATAATTTAAGTACTGATTTCCTGAGACACTTGCCTGAGCAAACTGGATAGACAGCCTCTGATCTTGATCAGAGACATGAAGCTTCTGCTCCAAGTCTGTTCCTTAAGCATTAACTGCAAGAGAATCAAGACTTTGGTGTATAGAACATACCTTTGTGCCAGCATACCCTTGAAAGATTAAGATTATTTTGCCATGTTTTTGTATTAACCAGAGGTACCCATGAATGGATCATGAATAAATTCAGAATATCAGTGGATCAGTAAATAACAATAGTAAGAGCAACAATAGTAATAATGGCACACACACAAACTGCTTAAATTGTATTCTTAATCTAGACTTCCACAGTTTTTATTTTTTATATCTCAAGGGTTTGGCTTTTTTTAATTTTGAGGCATAGGCGAGCTATCAAATAACTGGAAGCAAATACTTTTGCTCTGCTATTTGCACACTTTGAATATGTGGGAGAGAGGGGGGAAGTTTCTGATGGAAATTTCAGTCATGCTTATAAAATGAGTGTAACATGAGTAAGTTAAAAACGCGTTGTTGCAGACTAGTAAAACGTTCAGCTAGAACAGGGCCAGGTTTCTGATTAAGTACTAGACTAATCTTGTCTAATTATATGTTTTAAAAGCTGAAAAGAGGTAATATGAGTTATTTCATGCAAAATGGCTGCAAACAGTTTGCCTGCTCTGCATTTATATTTCAAATTGAGCCTGGAATGACCACAAAACATTAAAAAATCCCATAACTTCTGCACATAACTGTGATTTTTTTTTTTTTCAACAAGCATGTTGCAGCATCAAAAGTCTGATTAATATCTGGTATTCGTGTCGTGTGTTTTCTTCTAAGCACTAGTTCTATAGACATTCTAAGTGGTTTGGCCCTTGTTCCTGTGGTTTCATAAGAAACAAAATGAATCTGCAAGTTCAAAAATGATGTAGAGGATACATTAGGTTCTTAGCTGGACAAAATACAATGAGGAAAGGCTATTCCTTAACTTGTTGGGGTATTTCTTTTGTTTTGTTTTTATTTTATTGGCAACTTCACTGTAATTTTTATGTTTTGAGGTTAGTTTTTTTCTGTTTTATTCAAAGTAAGAATCAGGGTCAGTTAATATAAAAGGCAGATATGGGCTGATATTGCATGGTATGTAGCTCTGAAGTGAATCTGAAGATGTGTGGATTCTTTCCTGATCATATTCCCCCACCTGACAGTGATATGAAACCACTGGAATTTTCATCAGTAAAAAATGACCAGGTACATTTGTTTATAGAAAGTGCTTTGATATTTTTAAGGCATGATTCTATGTAGATAGACAAGTTGTCATTACTAGGATGTGATGCTTAGTATTAGACCGACGTCAACATCTTAAAACAAGTCCTACGTTTGCCTCAGAATATCCCTCAAGTAGATATTTAATTTCTTTTGATTTGCTAGGTCCAAAGTGCTACTATTTTGTTTTCAATAACTTTGAGAAATTCTGAAAAATAATAAATTTAAAGCTACTACCTATCCAAATTGTGACATCAAAACAGCACTGGCAAAATAAATGGTCTTCATTGTGGAAATACTTTGGAAGTTGCAAGTACACAAGTTCGCAACAATATTTTGTCATTTGGAACTTGGTTATGCTGATAACACACTGATGTTTTAGTTGTTGCTAAAGAGCACTTACCCTGATCAAGGACTTTTCAGTCTCTCATGCTCTGCCAGTGAGGAAGGGCACAAGAAGCTGGGAGGGACCAGAGACCGGACACCTGACCCAAACTAGCCAAAGGGGTATTCCATAACACAGCGCATCATGCTCCATTTATGAAGTGTGTGTGGAGGGGGTGGTATTGACCTGCAGTCACCAGTTCATGGATGGGTTGGGCATTGGCCAGTGGATAGGGAGCAATTGTGCTGTGCATCGTTGTTTCTGGGATTTTATTCCACTTTCTTTCTCTTGCATAATTATTATTACTGTTATTGTTTTCAGTTATTAAACTGGTTTTATCTCAACCTGTGTGTTTTACCCTTGTCCAGTTCTCCTCCACATCCCACCAGAGGTTAGGGTGTGGGGTGTAAGTGAGCAGCTGTGTGGTACTTAGTTGCCTTCTGGGGTTAACTCACAACATGCTGAAAGACAGCCTTTTTAATTAGCTGCATTGTACACAAAATATGCCATACAAGTATCTGATTATTTTACAAGATTGAACAGATACTTTTTCACTGGGGATAAAGTATTTGTTTTTCCATGAGTAGCATAAAATACTGTTTGAACAAGAAGTTTTATGGGCATTCGTAACTTCCTTGCCACATATGACTGAATCTAGAGCTATTGGTCCAACAGAGAATTGCAACAGTATTCTTGTTGACTTAACAAATAGAGACGTTTGAGCGACTTGTATAAAGTTGCCCTGGAAAAGGAGAATTTCTATTATAACATGTAGCCTGAAACTATCTGATGGAAAATGAAAATATAAGAGCCAGGTAAAAATATTTCCTAAGAATTAAAAAGCAGGAATCTAAAAGTCACATACCATGTAAGAAATGTACCAATGTAACAATCATTTACTCATTCCTATAGACAGTTTTTGCCCTGTCTTATTAAACATCTGAGTTTAATTTATGGAAAAGTACTTATTCTCAACCTGCTCATGTAGTGACGTCAGATTGAAATCTCTTGCGCACTTTGCTCTCCTATAGCTAGCATTGTGATAAAGGAAGCATATATTTCTAATTACATTCAATAAAACAAAATGCTCAACCTGTCCCTCTATTATTGAATTGGATGTATTGTTTTTAAAATACTGAGTTTAATCCAGTATTTTAACATGATCTGGGGTTTAATTGAAATTATGATTATAGCATATTTTATGGTAATGTCTCATTTAATCCACATTCCACAACACAGTAAGTTAGTAGAGAAATAAAGGCTACAAGACCGCTTCTGTCTTTGCCACAGCTTCCGTCTGTCCAGGGAAAGATGTTACCCTTCTGTGCCTCATTTTACAGATATGTGAAATATAGATAATTATACCTTTCCTTAACAGTTGCTTTGAGTTCTGTCAACGCACCACGTTATCGTATACTGTGATGCTATTCATTATAACTTTGAATGATTAAGAAAGCTAATAGGCTATAATTAAGAAAGTTGTATCCGAGTATGCAGAGGTCCAAGGTAAGGCTGATGCAGGTAGCTAAAGATATTGTGTGTGTTTTCCTAAAGATTTCTAAAGATCATACTGGAAGTGTGTCCTGAGATTGAACAAACTCTGGGAAGGTTCTGCTTTGACAAGAGCAGATAGATAGATGGCATAAGGAGAGTAATAACTTGACTGGCTGCTAAAGTAATTTTTTTCCTACAAAGCAACTTTACTTCTCTTGCCCAGGCCAAGCTGGAGCCTCCTGTTTCTCATCTATCAATATTTCTGATGTAAGAGACTGAAGATGTGCATGGTAGGTATGTTTTATACAGAGATATATGGCAAACTGTGTGCAGCATTCTTTCAATGATAGTAGTTTTGTCCCCATGTGGGTACTGGGAGAGGACCTATTGTAGCATGATCATCTATGGGCAGCCAGTTAATGATCATACTATAGTATGATTAATCATGTATGGAGTATATTAATCATATATGGAAGACATAATTAAAGGCATAATCACATATTAAAGGACAGTTCATCTCTAAAATTCACAGTTGTCATTTTGTGAGCAGCCACTGAACTATCTGGGCTTTATTCCTGAAGAGGGAATGAAGTCTTGGCACTGTTATCTGTGACGTGCTTAGTTTTAAAGACTGCTGATAGATCCCACAGTATCAGTGCTGATGTGAGCCTCCTTCCCCTGGCAGTAAGGGCACCATCCATCAGTGCCATTAAAGCTATTCTTCTGCTTCCTGTTTGTGAGGGAGCTGCGTGAAGTGTTCACACCTCATAGTTTGCCAGTAAATGACAATAGGTATCAGTTTGTATCTATCTCATGAGTTTGAAACTTTCATGAAGATGAATGGAGTGTATCATATCAAATAAGCTCAGTGCCCTCCATTACTGTATCAGGATCCTTTCAGAGTTCTCCCTTCATGGATTACATTTCACCCATGTTGAGCATAGCCATTGAAATAGCATAGCTATTTCAGTCAAAGCATTCCTTGTTAAGAAAACATACACATTTACTGCAGGATGCTGTGCTTTTTATGGGTATTTGTAATCTTTAATCAACTGGACTATTAACAGTGGTGTATTCTTTCGTATTCCTGCATCTGCAAACCTCACATTGGTTACCTCTTCAAAAAATATAAAAAGCTGTATTGAGTTAATTTTCTTTTGCATGTATGATTTCACTCATTTTTCTGTTAATGTCACATGAGCAGATTTGGGTCAGTTTTTTGTTAATTTGCTGTATTGGAAGTTAATATCAAGAAGTTTAAACAGTGAGAGCTGGTGGGAACATATCTACCACACTGAAGAATTTAATACTTGTTTTAAAAAGCTCCTGGCTTTGGCGTAGCTTCCATTGACCTCTGTTGTAATATGGAGCACTATTTTAGGATGGGGGAAGCCGTGTGTGAAGAGAAATAATTGTTAAAAAAAAACCACTGTCTTTGTTTGCCTTGCCTTTTTCTGCATAAGTACTCACATAGAAAACCTAGGACTATACATGTTGTTTCTATTCCCATGATCTGTTGAGTCTTTCCAGAACCACTTCTCTACAAGTCCTTATTTTTAAAGCAGAAACACTAAGGAAGTCAGTAGTGAGTCCTACACTGAAAACTGAAGATCATTTTGCTGCTACTATAAGGTGAACAAAAGTGTTTTCCTCAGATATTATAGAAAGCTTGCCAGCAACATCCTTTCATTCAGTCTATCACCCTTTTTCAAAATGGATTTTGAGAATATTTTAAGCACAGATTATATCTGCACACTTTCTATTTCCTTCTGCAGTGTATCTTTTCTTCCTCAAACTACAGCTAAAATCTTGCCCTTGTGGTTTTGCTAACCTTTGTTTTGTCTCACTCTTGAAATCATATTATAAATTCTATGTGGCAGGGCCCATTCCTTCTTACAGTAGTCTGAAATTGCCTTTTAGAATCTCATGTACTGTAAAGGTAATGGTTAAAGATTTTTAAAAAACCCTTTTGGTTATATTCAGTTCTGTGGATGGCTGTGATGCTGATATGCATGGTTTAAATAAACAGGCTGTGTGACACACATTCTCATTTTAAATGATACAAAAAGTGAGCTTTTTAAGCCAGTAAAGCAAGTCAAAAGAAAGTAGGAATGCAATGATATATTTTTAATATAAGTAATAGCAAGAAGAGTTTGAATTATGATAGTGATACCTTACCATAACCAAAGGAAGTCTATAGCAGAGTGAAAAATAGAGGTCTGTTTTCAAACCAGTGCTACAAATGCCAAGGAATGAGCTTCAGTGTCTTGTATCTCATTCACTGCTTTTATGTTCTGTACAAGGGAGCAGTCTGAGCAGTTTCACTTTTTGAATCCTGTGATCATATAATTAAGACATTTCTCCAAATTTCTTTTATTGCTGTTTTACTGAAAGACAGAAATCTGTATGACATTTTTCATATCTTTAAACAAGAATAAAAAAAGAAATAAAACTGCTGTTATGCAAAATCATGCTAGTGTTCATAGGTTTATCATCTGTATCAAGATTTCTTGGTTCAGCTTCTGGCTTTGTGTGGAAATGTGGTTTGGTAACTGTGGAGAGCACAGCCAAATACATAGATTTGAAATGCAACTTGGCTAAGTGTGGGCAACTTGGATCTGCTCTGTTAAAAACCTGGGGTTTGATTCCCTCTGCACCACAAATGACAGCTCCTGAGTTAATCCATCTGCAAACTATGGGAAATGATACTTGTCTGTTTCTTAATGAGGCCTTGCTGCATAATAAGGGTTATGTAGTGCATAGAATTATTAACATCGGATGAAGAGCTGCAACTAGAACTTGTGGCTCAATGTTCATCATATTTTTGCTAGGATAAGGGTGCTTTACAGATGTGATTTGATTGTATACTGTGGAGCTGTAGGTGAGTTTTTGCAAGGCCTGGAGTTTAATGGATGTGATTAGCATATTTGAAGTTCCATGGAGCTCTGGGCATGCCTAATGCAGTTAGGGGCTCAATGTGCTGGGAACAAAAACTCAGAGAGTTTTGATATGTCAGAGACTGTAGGGCTCAAGTACTTTTAGTGCAGATTCAATTCGTTCATTGGAATGACTGACTGACTCCTGCTGCAAATGTAGGGGGGATAGCAAAGAGGTAACTCTGAGGCAGAAAGAGAAAGTGTGGATGATTTTAGACCAAAGTATTCGTGTTTGGCAAAATTAAAAGTAGAATTATATAATTCTAGACTTTTACCCTGAGGCTTTTTCGGTGGCTTCTTTGCAAGCAAAATGTCCATGGATGCCAGCAAGATTTTTTCTGTGTAAGGAAAGCTGGAATACATTGTTGCTAGTAAGGCCTGCTTTGCATCAGAGATTGTTGAGGAATGGTTGAGCTGGGCAAGTATAACTTAAAAAGACACTTGTAAGTAGTACAAGTCCCTGTAAGCAGATATCTAGTTTTTGTTAATTGTCAGAATTTTGCTGAAGGTAATGGAGAGTCAGTGCACATCCCAGCTGAGGAATTAGTCCCATGAGAGAGAGATTCAGGCTGAACTCTGCTGAGCTGGAAAGAAAGTGGGGCATCTTCTACTTATGTCTCCCTTGTGTTGCCTCATCTTGATTGCCTGGCATTGTTGATGGTCTGAAGAAATCTGACTGAGGCTGGATTATTTATGTATGGAGAGGGCAGGATAAAACTTATTTATACCTGCTTACATTTGTTTTCATGAATCAGTAAGACTGCCTAGCCCTTTCTGAAGTAGTACGGTCAAGGGGCATTTGATACTGAGCATTCAATGTAATTAAATATTTGCAAGTATGTTGGACATATTTTGTTTTCACTGAAGTTATCAGTATAGCCCCACATTCCATAAGGTACTAATGCAGTATGGCAGAAATAAGTATATCATAGAGGGAGGAGGAGGGCTAAAGTACTGTCATATGTAAGCTGTTAATGTAATTATGTTTTTTAAGTTGTGCCTTAAGTTGGTTGCTTGAACTGTGTTTCCAGTTTCTGTAGAAGAAACAGTAGGAAATAATTTGTATGAAGGCTTCAAACTTTTGTTTAAGTCAACAGCACATAAAGCATTTTAAGTTTGCTTTTTTATTGTTGAAGTCCCATAATCTAGGAGGCACGATTGGTCATGAAGTAGCTTGTTATTAAAATATAATATCATGTTCATCTGTGATTATTATTTTAATTCAGTGCTCAGTTGACTTATACAAAGCTGCCTGAACTCTTTCAGTAACCACTCTCCATTCGCCTGCATTACATTTAATTTATACCAAGATGATAAAAAATTTGATTTATTTTACAACAGATCAGTAATTGTGCTCTACAAATAAGTCCGTAATGATAATCAACAGCATTTTCAACATAATTTAATTTGTCTTCTCCTGAGAGGTAGTTAAATGCAGTAATAATAACACTACTGTTATGGACTCTGCTGCAGTTAATCATGGCCTGAATATGCAGACAGCCCCAATATTGTATTGACAGAAATTAAATTAACCATCAGCTTGGGCAATCAGTGGCTGTACAGCTATTAAAAGTAATAAAGGCAACAAACCCCAACCATAGCCAATTACATTTTGACATATAAATGAAAAAAGACAGATGCTTTTGATTTGAAATTTTTATTTCATTGGAAGTAAAGAAGACGTACCTTTTCATATACACTATTTCCTATGCCTTGATTAACCCATAATACACATCACAGCCTAAGACTCATACTGACATAATGTAATATCACAGGTGTATTTTTAGTGCCTCTTAACCCAGCCATTTCATATCTCCATGTACAATGGCTTGGTATATGCTGCAAAAGGTATATATCAAAATGCATAGATAAGGTGCAAACACCATTCTAAAACAATTTCAAAAGATTACAAAAAAGTATCTCTTTGAGTTTATTGTGGCATAGTTTTCCTAAAATCCTGCCAAGGTGAGAAGCAAGACTCAAATTTTCTAAAAGGACTAATGACTTGGATTCTGCTTTGGAGGAGAGAAAGGAAGAGTTATTGTTTCCACTGAATAAGTGGTTAGTACTTAATAATTTTTTTAATGTAAAATGAAGCATCCATAACTTTGTAAAACTTGCTTTTATGTTGTGTTCACTTTAATATCTATTTTGTCTGGCAAAATCACATATATAAGTGTATTCAAAAGCCATAATATATTGCATGATAAAGTTTAAATACTTCTCGTAAATACACTTGTATACGAAATATTAAATTTATTTATATTTAAGGGGAAATAGAGTAGTTCATACTTAAGGGCTATGGATATTTTATCAGGAAGCAATGTTTTACCTTAACAAATCAGAGGAGGTAACAGGTAAAAAATTCTGAATATCTGAATATGTTTAATTTACCTTGTAGTAGTTTCTATAAGTTTACAGCTTGAAAAATATATATTTCAGCTTATTGCAATTTATATCTCAGGATGCAAGAGAAATAAAATAACATAATATGTCATTGTACTTAATCAAAATCAAACCCAGCACATGCAAGAAGAGTATTTTGAGAAACAAAGACTTATCTGTCACTTTAGACAATGTTTCATAATCTTACATAGCATTTTCCTGATGTAGCACTAACTTTCTAAAGTGTTTCAAAAACTTGGCATTTGTACAATGATGGGTTACTTGATTTTTTCAGACTTATGACCAAAGTCCCTGCATGGCAGAAGGATGAAGCTTTTTAGATCAGAACTGAATTTCATTGCCTAACCCCATAACAATCCTAACAAAGTTAGGCCAGATCCATCGAAAGGCATAAATACCTGCTTAATTTGACACATAGTATTACTGAATTCACATGATTTTTCCAGTTCCTGAGGAGTTTGCTGGATAGGGGCCTTAGCCAGGAGACGAGAATAATCCTTCACCCTTAAATCTTTTTGCTCCTTAGACTTCTTAAATTCAATATAGTTCACTTACATAGAAAAGGAGAATAATCCTGCAGGAACTACAAGATAAAACTTTGTGGCTTGGTTTATGCAGGTCAAGCTAGGAGCTCAAGTTTTTTAGAAATTTCCTTGTGGCCATAAAAGCCATGAACTGAAGTTCTTAAACAAAAAGTTTGCTCAAGGCATAGAGAAGAGATTTCTCTTATTCCATAAGAAAGGCCAAAAGTCAGCCCTCTCCAGCCATTTTGAAAGAAGACATTCTGTAATATATGTGACAGATCACAGTGCTATAAAGGCTTTATTTGAGCTTATGTAGAATCATCATTATAAACAGTATATCCTTGCCTCAACCATTAGCTGTCTATCTACGATAAATTTCTTCAAAGACCATTTTGGTGTACCAGTTTGATGTATATTTCATGCAGAATGTGCACTTACCTCTAAGAATGGATGTAATAATATTCTGTCACATGTTAATGTTTAGATGTAGAGTTGGGTTTAGGTATGTCATGTGATGGCAAAATTCAGACTTCTTTAAGTGGTACAGCATTGAAAAATTCCTCTTCTAGTTATGTTTCTGGGCTTCAGTTTTCTTAGACTTTATAAATAACTTTCTTTACAGAAGAACAATGTTTTTGTAAATAGGTAGTACAAGGACCAATATCTATTATGACACTTCTTATGAGGAAAGACAGATATATCACTGATGGCTATTTCAGTGATGAGTTATCTTTCCCCTCTGTAGCAATGAAGATATGTCATAACAGAGATCAAATATCATTGTAATGCAATTTTTCCCAACGTACATTTACAGCAGCATTTGTTATAAATGGTGTTGATTGCTGTCAGAATCTCAGAGGGTGGGAGATATGATTCCTTGTACTCACAATGCAGGAAATACAGCTTAGGTAGTGAATGTTATAGCTGATGCATATTTGCTTTCATCCTATAACTTTCTTCCAGATTGCCTGCAAGTTCCATAAAGGAATCCACTGCATTAAATGCAATCTGGAAATTCTCTTGCTCAGACACTAATGTATATTCACTTGTATTTGTTCAGAAAAGCAAGGTACACAATATGGAAGTAAGCAGCAGATTGCAACTGTATTAATTGTAAATTGATTCAACGGGATAGGAATCCTATTATAATTTTGAGGGCTTATGGGAAAATAAAAACTAATCTTACAGCAGTGTACCAAATGAAGAGGCTGCTTTTCTTCTACTTCAGCATTAAATTAAACATGAAAGTGTTTCAGCCCTTACTGTGCCTGAGTTTATAGACAGGGAACAACTTACCATAAACGAGGCAAAGCTAGAAAATCTGTATTTGGCATCAGCTAGAGCAGCAAGTCAATTGTTATTTCTTTGTTCTGGCTCTTAAACCATAGAGATCTAGACCACTGAAAGTACTTTGATAAATACAAACAGTAAATAGGTAAATTAAGCCAAAATCAAACCTAAACTAAGCCTAAACCAAAAAGCCTTCCAAAATATTTGTGCCAGTTTTGTTTTCTGTGAAAAATTTCTCTTGATATCTTCAAAGACCATGTTTCAAAATGGTCTGATCAGGGTAGAAGAGAATCTAGCAGAACATCTCTCCTAATCACGAGGAACTTCCAGGAAGGATTCCAAATGGTCTTGCAGCTAGGAAATCCATAACTTTCCCTTAGCTTCACAAATCAACTAAAGCCAGAAAATTAGGCTCCTTCTTACCATTTTGCTGTCAGTGATAACAAGGACGTTGATCCTTAAACATCTTTGCTACCTTTTTTACCTACCTAGGAAAGAGTTTTGAGGTTTTACTGTGAGGCCCTATTTGCTATGACAGAGTATCAGCTGTTGTCTCCAGTTGGCAGAGATTCTTTTCTTGTAAATGTTACTCTTTCAGCAGTACAAAATGAACTGGCCACCATTAAACTGTTCTATAGAGACTCAATGAATGTTTTTCACTTCAATGAATATATCACTGAAAACTGTATAATGCTAAGCAGGATTGTCCTGGCAGTCCGTGTATATATTTAGCCCAGTCACACAGTTCATACTGAATGGTAGAATATTTATAGAATAATATTGTACCAAACCTGTCTAAGGTTTACAGGTGTTTGCACACATATAACCCAAGAACTATTTCTGTTTCTTCAAGAAGTCAGCACTCACTCTTTCCTTCATTTGCCAATTTCATGTATTTTATTTGAAATATTTAAACAATGCAAAACCCCTTTATTGGTATACTGCATAAATAATTAAGTTAAAATTAAGGTCAGGAATGAAAAGAATATGGCTCTTAAAAACTGCTATCTCAGCTGTCTGTTGGATGTTTTTTTTCCATTCCAGCTGTTCTTATTGACATGTAGCTTACTATCGTTACTATTTATGGATAACATTAAATGAGAAAATATTAGCATCGAACATGCACTACTTTAAACTGTTAGGTTTTGCATTCCTTCACTCCGATATTGACAATCTTAATATTGCATTATCATGTATTTCTCTGTCTAAAGCTGTCTTGGGTGATAAGTAACTTTTTTAGAAGAATTTATCAATAAGAATAAATTTTGAAATTGCTGTGTTTGTATTCTTGCTATATGTAAATGAGCATATATATTACATAACATTGCTGTACTATTAATCATGTTAGCATTAAAAATATTTCCTTAAATTAACAGCAATCACAAGTATACATATACAAAGAAAAAAAAGGTTGATGTGGAGTGAAATTTATATTAAGGTAATTGTGAATGAGAACAGAAAACTTTTTAAATGACTGGAAACTTTCACTGAAAAAGCAAAGCTGTTTCTTCATGTCCCTTTTTTTGTTATATTTTTTTCTAATAACTTAGTTGTAAATGGTACTCGATTTTGTGATGACACCCAATGACTATAACTTCAGTGAAATGAGGACTTCATCTTTTTGTGAGAAAGATCTCTATATGTTTCTATACTTTGTAGTTTTATGAAAAAAAAAAAAAGAAAGAAAAAAGAAATTATTTCTTTTATTCCTCCCATCCTTTCTGTAGTTGAGAAGTATTGACCTCATATCACATAGCCTGGAAAATTGTAGACTGGAAGAAACAATTGCTTCAGGACGTATAGCTTGTTCATTTTACTGTTCCTAACAATTTATTTTGATCTAGCATTAATGAAAGCATTCCCAGACAAGTACATAGGGAAACTCGAAGGCTGTGGGCACAAACTAGTACTGGTATTTCACACTGCAACCTCTCAAAGAGATAGAATGTAAAACCCAATGAGTGGATCTGTAGTACTGCAGTTATCAGTCAATAACTTGCAGGTTAATTAACTGTCCATTTTTAAAAACTACAGAATCTTATTATACTTTCCTTGGGAGTTAGTTTACTAAGGCAGATGCCACAACCACGGTTTCTGTTATCTAGACTGCACATTTGATATACCCAGTTGCTTGCATTATTACTAACTGCTACATGAACACAGTCACCCTCTTGCTCACAGGACGTGCCATGGGAATGGGAGCTGGCATTTGACTAACTCTAAAGTTGCAGACTGGCTGTCCAAATATACACTTGACTTAATCAGTGGGAAGAAACAGTGAGATTATAAGCAATAGCTGAACAGTAAGCATCCCTTTTCCCAAGTAATGTGATAGGACAAGAGAAAGTAGCCTCAGGCTGCACCAAGCTTGGTTTAGACTGGATATTAGGAAGAATTTCTTCTCCAAAAGGTTAGTCAGTCATTGGAACATGCTTCCCAGGGAAAAGGTGGAATCACTGTCCCTGAAAGTGCTCAAAAATAGTGTAGATGAGGCCCTTAACTGACATGGTTTAGTGGTGGACTCTTCAGTCCTGGGTTAACAGTTGGACTTGATGATCTTAAAGGTCTTTTCCAACCTAGTTGATTCCATGATTCCATGATCATCCTTGTTATGCTGGTATTGTCTAGAAACCAGAGTGGCAACAGATCAAACCAGAAAACCATAACTTAGAGAAACAATGTGATATTTTGATAGCACTTGTTTTAAAAATGCAAGCACATACCAGCTTGATTTTAAGCCTGTTGTTGTTTTAAAGCTATAACATCTGAATGAGCTTTTCTCTGGATAAGCTTTTTGTGTTAGCTGTCAATTTATTCTGCTTATTCCCGACAAGTGCTAAAGGGCATATTTCCTCAATATTCTTTTTGGGCCAAGTGTTCCCTAGGTTGAAGCATCTGATACAGGAGTCTTATCCTTGTCCTCTTTATATTTTGCTATAATTGCAAAATTTAATTTTGCATTTAACTCAAATGGCACAGACAGTAGACTTGCAATGCAAACCATGGAATCTCCTCAAAAAGAGGGATGAAAGATTCGAAATAAAAAATAAAAAAGGTAGCGTATACATTATATGAAAGGTAGTGCTCTTACTAAGGGTTTCTGAGTATGAGACTTCACTGTGGAAAAGAAGTAATGTAGAAAACACTACCTCAAACTACTTCATCATCCTTCTTGTAATCTTTTATTTTTAAAACCATTAATGGACATATTTCAAACTGCTGCTTTATCATTGTCCCCTTCTTACTCTGGTTTTGCCTTCTATTCCATTGCAGTATTTCATTTTCATCTATGACATCGTCTTAATCCTCACTAGGGGAAGGGGAAAAAGAGATGGGGAGAGAAAGGAAAAAAACTTCGTAACAGAAAAAAAAACCCCTTCCTTGGCAACAGAAATACCTTTAAGTGTAACATAATTACCATCTTTCTGCCCTTTCTTCCCCCCTCTGGGACTATTCAGAAAGCCCTACAGCATACACTTAAATCTTCAACTTCTCAGAGACACTACACGCAGATGGGAAAGATTTGATTAAAATTACAGTGCTTTAGGTTCAACTTCACCTATTAAGAAAAAAAAAAGGATCTGGTGCTGGACTTTTTTCCCTGAGAAATAACTAGGCCGCAGTAATTGCAGACAGGGCCCTGCTGCGCTCCATGAATAGGATCCCTGGGGTGGTATTTTCCTGTAACCTGTCTATGTAAGGCTGTTGACATCAACATGAATGATAACTATGCCAGGTTTCCTTCTTTTTTTTGTTTGTTTTACTTTTTTTTTTTTTTTAATTCTTTTTATGCCTTAGAAAAAGAAGGGGAGGAGAAAGAAAAGAAAATAAGTTTTAAGTGTTGTGATTTACATTTTTTTGTGTCAAGGATGTCTTTATGTATTTTTCTTACATCTATGTGATTATTTTCTTGGATTATTTTTCTTGAAGTTGAATTTTGGCCTTCAAGCAATGAAGAGACCAACACAAGGCCAGTAATAGCACAGAACATTAGACACTGTTGAAGTCCAAATGTTAGCATTTTTCCCAGTATTCAAATTAGTTGGAGCTTTCATTGTTGAGCATTTACCCACTTTAAGACAGTTGACTTGTACAACTAGATGCTGTCCACCAAATTAATTTTATATGCATTTCAAGTCATGTTGCACATTAAAATCTACACTTTCTCATTGTTTCAGCTAATAAAAGTCCTGAACTACCCATCAAAAGATTATGCTGCACTGGTGAAGTGGAGACTAGAAATTGTAGCTGTTGGCATACCTCAGGAATTGAACAGAATCAGTGAAAAGTGTATTGGTAGAGAATGTCTAAATAATAAAGGTAAGGAAAGAGCAATAAGCATTAGTGTCAGTATGTTAGGATGGGGCTAAAGAAAAGTAGTGAAAGGTTAGATTGAGCTCTTACCATAACTGGAAGTGCATGTAGGAGACTCATGGAATTAGAAGAGGTACTGTTTGGAGCTCTTCCAAACATGTCAAAAAATAAAGGATGAGACAGGAGAATATGTTTGTTGGAAGAAGCAGACAAGAGGGAGCAAGGACAAAGTCCTTACCTTCTTTCTTCTTATTTTGTGTTTGTGAAAGAAATATAAAGCACCAATCAGAACAGCAGATAGGCTTTGCCAAGCTCAGATGAAGCTCAGAATCAATTATTAAGGGAAACGTTGAGGCACCTCTTACATCATGTGCTTAACGTTCGAGAAGATGGTCTTCATGGTTTGGCAATCTGAGGAAGAGGCAAGATAAGTGAATCTTTGTTCTACTGTCTCTTGACTGATATTTGGCTCGAATGTGTCTACTGCTAGCTGTTGGAAGTAAATGCATCTCTGAAGGATCTAGTCTCAAACTCAAATGTTAGAATCAGTACAAGTACCTCAAAATAAACTGAGAAATGTAACCTATTCCATGACAAAAAAGTCCTCATCCTGATGTAGAAGAGAATCAGGACTATCACAGCCTCAAAATAACTGACTTTTGCAGATACCAAGGAAAAAGAGAGTGCTTCAGAGGGATTTTTGCTCTGAAAACTCTCTAAGAGTACTAATAGGCAACTGGTTCATGCTAGGATACCTGAGAAGCTTGAGAAAGATGCTAACATCATGAATTGGTCAGAAATGAGAGCTATCAGTTGAGAAATGGCACATAGACTGACTATAGACTCTGATGGTGCATGGAAAGCTGTAGATGTTTATGGTTAATGTAATAACATAATGTGGAGCCAGACAAGAGGATACAGAAAGAGGAATAACATGGTTAAAGCAATAGCCTGAGAAAATAATCTTCAAAAGTCAGAGAATAAAACCTGACAGTGTTTTTTAGAAGTGATGTGTAAAACTCTTTAGTGCCTTCCGGGCATTAGAGTTTTCCTCTCTAGAGTTTTCCTCTCTAGTTATTGAAAAGGAGGTGGCTGAAAAAGCCATGCTGGGGAGCCTTGTGGGAGGGAGCTCACCTCCAGGTATGTTGAGACGCCCCTGCTTTCTCACTTGGAACAGTCATTATATAATCTGCACAGTGCTGTGTTGTGCTTATTAGTCACATTGTCCATGTGGTGATTTTTCCCATTCTCTTTGTACTTTCATAGGGTCCTCTGTTACTGATTTTATTTTCTATTTATTGTCCTGAGCTTCCATTCTCCTGTAGTATCTTTCGGCCATTTTCTGTCTCTTATGAGGTTGTTCAACTCTATTCTTCTTTGGTTCCTTACTTGCCACAATGGCTATTCCTATTGCCATCTTTAACAATTGAACATTGATGCAGGCTCTGAAGTCCCAAGGTGGACTGTAAAGGCAGGGGAGAGCTCTTTCCTGCCTCTGTTAGCTGAAATAGTGGCTTCTGCCCTTTGAAGCAATTGACAGATGCAAGGAAACACTTCTGCAAGACAAGGCTACCCACCTCCCTCACTCATCTCAGCTCCCATAGCCTCTGTCCAGCCCTCCTTCCTGAGTTGCATAGCAGCAATTCAACATGCCTGGTGTTGTGGTTTAAGCTTAGTCGTAAATTAGACAGAGCATGTAGCCTGCTTGTTTTCCCCCCACAACCTGTCCT
>WYDI02036233.1:0-12033 GCA_009867235.2 Psittacus erithacus | reverse complement strand
TACCTGGACTTGTGCAAAGCGTTCGACACTGTCCCACACAACATCCTTGTCTCTAAATTGGAGAGACATCAATTTGAGAAGTGAACCGTTTGGTGGATAAAGAACTGACTGGATGGCAGCATGCAGGGAGTTGTGGTCAATGGCTCAATGTCCAGCTGCAGATCATTGATGAGTGGCATTCCTCTGGGACCTGTGAGGGTACTGGGACCTGTGTTTGCTGGCAACATGGACAGTGGGATTAAGTGTGCCCTCAGCAAGTTTGATAATGAAACCAAGCTGTGTGGTGTGTTCAACACACTGGAGGGAAAGGATGTCATCCAGACAGACCTGAGCTGGCTGGAGACGTGAGACAGTGTGAACATTGTGTAGTTCAACAAGGCCAAATATAAGGTTCTGCACCTGGGTTTGGACAATCTCAAGCACAACTACAGACTGGGAGAAGAATGGATTCAGAGCAGCCCTGAGAAGGACTTAGGGGAGCCAGTTGTCAAGAAGCTCAACATGAGCCAGCAGTGTGTGCTCGCAGCCCAGAAGCCAACTGTATCCTGGGCTGTATCCCCAGCAGCATGACCAGCAGGTCAAGGGAAAGGGTTGTCTCCCTGTACTCTGCTCTCATGAGACCCCACCTGGAGCACTGCTTTCAGGTCTGTGGCATCTAAAATAAAAAGGACATGGACCTCTTGGAATAAATCCAGAGGAAGGCCATGAAGATGATCAGAGGGCTGGATAGTTGAGTTGTTCTGCCTGGATAAAGAAAGGCTCTGGGGAGACCTTACAGCAGCTTCAAGTGCCTAAAGGGGGCCTACAAGAAAGCTAGAGAAGGGCTTTTTACAAAGGTGTGCAGGAATAAGACAAGGGAGAATGTCTTTAAACTGAAAGACAGGAGATTTAGATTAGACATTGGGAAGAAGTTCTTTGCTGTGAGGGTGCTGAGGCACTGGAACAAGTTGCCCAGAGAAACTTTGGCTGCCCTATCCCTGGCAGGGTTCAAGGCCAGGTTGAACAGGGCTTGGTGCAACCCGCTCTAGTGAAAGGTGTCCTTGCCTGTGGCAGGGGTTGGAACTGGATGGTCTTTGAGGTTCCTTCCAACCCAAGCCCTTCTATGATTCTTTTAGTTTTATGATTCATTTCATCTTAAAAGCATCATCTAACCTGTTACAGGAAGCCATTTCTGGTTCCGATAGGCACTTCATGCTGCTGTACCTTCTTAATGGTAGTTACAGATCAAATACATTCAGCAAGTTTTTCTCTGCTGACTTGGCACTTCTTGCATCCCTCTGGATCCATACATGGAGTTCTTATTCATCAGTCCTGCACACAAACAGTTGCATGCAGCAGAGCTCAGCTTTCACAGAAAAAATAAATGCTTTTAAAATTATGTTGAGTCTGAATGCTCATTAGATAAGTGCTCTGGAGCCAGGGGACACTTAATGATAGCCTCACATAAGTCTGGTGTTCTCTTTTAGCTATACAAAGTAAATTTTAGGTTTTGTGCAAGGCCGCACATTAACTGTTGTGGAGACTTGTGTCTTATTCTGCTCATGGAGATCTGCTGAGACAGATCAGATTTTCTCACAGTATTTTCTTCTGCAGTGAAAAGTTTCTGTTTCTCCTACTTTCTGTGGCCCAATCAACCCATGCATTACACTTCTGTGGCAGAAGTAATACACTGATTTTTGTTGTTAGAACTTGTTTATTTAAAATCAAGCTGAACTTATGCACTTTGCATGAAAACCTGAATATTCATTAGAAAATAATGACTTGTGATCACTGAAGACTTCACAATCTTAGACCTTAAAAGTCCTAGACAGGAAGTTCTGGTGGGGACAAAAGATCATCTTGTCTAGGCAAAACACAGATCCTAATTTGTATATAGAGCACCTAACAAACTACCTACTCACAAACATCAGATTAAGGTTTATTCCTTCTTTAGAACTGATCTTCTGCTTATGGAACACGGCAATGGTTTGTTGTTTATCATCCCTGTGTGACAGAACTCTAGCTGGAATATCACAGTTACCACCCATTCTGAGTGAGGCACTGTTAACTGGCGCCCATGAACTTACTTTGTAAGTCTGCTTCAGTCACTGATTTGTTTGTTGCCCTCATCTACATTATTTCAACACTGAGTTTTTTTCTTCCAAGATAATAAAGCAGTAACAGGTTTTAAAGTCAATTATAACCGTACACATGGAATAGTTAATACCTAAAAAAAAGCCCCAGCAGATAATTTAAAGGGTGGCTGTGAACATAATTTACAGCATACCCTACATATTCAGATTGACTGCATCTTGGGATGCTTAGATTTGAAACAGATGGTCAGGTGATTTGAAAATCACTCAAGGAAATCTGGAAATTAGCTCACAGCAACTTGAAGGAATTTCTGCTAGATTGAATAGGGAAAAAAGATGGGGCTCTTGATTGGGCTGGAGAGTACAATAGATGTTTAGTTCCATAGACCGGAAAGAATAATTTTATGGGTTATGAATATGCTATTCACCATGATACATACTTAGGAAAAGAAAGGCACATTCTGACAGGCAATGGTTAGTTTCAGGCAGTCTAAAATCAGTGCCAATATAGAAGCAGGAAATTTACCTTATAAATAAACATGACTAAGTGTATGAAGACTCCGGGAATTTAAAGTGACAGTTAAAGTGGCACCTTGTGGTTCATCATATTTGATCCCACCGCATCAATGTCACAGTGGAGAAGAGGATAATAAGCTTCTTTCCTCATCCTTGCCATCTTTCCAAACCAAGTTATTCATATTTGAAGGGGTGGAAACTGGGACAGTGGTTTTAAGAAGCAGAAAAAAGAAGGGATGTCTGGGTTCACTATACTCAGATCATGCCTTCAAGTAAAAATTTAAGATGTTTCAGCAGCAGGTAGGGAGGAGTAGGATAGCATTTACCCTTCTGTAGGAATGCCATTCTTCTCTCACGTTTTGATCTAAGATCTCCTGTTCAGCTGTGCCCTAAATTAGCCCTCTTGTGTTCTACATGCAATTTAATTGACCTATCTTGCCTAATGGAGAGTGTGGCTTCAAAATCCCTTAGGCAGAGTCAAATCTCCCTTTAGCTAGATGACTGTCCCAGCTATTCAGTTATCAGATGAGAAAAGTGGACAGCAAAGCCTTCTCCTTCTCCCATTAGAAGTCTGAGTCTTCCTAGGCAGTGTGTGGTCCTCCTAACACCTCACCTGAGTGCTGGCCAGAACCCTGGAAGCCAGACACTGCAATGTTTTATACCAAAAGATTTGCTTCTCCTGTCCCCTTTCCAGTCCTACACTTAGAGCTGAAATTCAGAATTCAGTAGCTTTGGGATTTCATATAAAGAGCCTGCTAGTGGAGGCACAAGAGTTTGTGTAGTGTGTTATAGCTGGAGAAGACAGCTGGCAACTATAGCACTACTAACAAGGAACTACCACCAATACTGATAGCCCCTTTTGGCCCTTCAGCCAACACCACTAGTGGAGTCAGATTTTCTTTCTTTACTGTTAGACTTTATTTTGCTCAAGTAGAGACCTGTGTCTTACTTGTTCAGTCTATGCACTAGACCATACTTTTCTCCATACCCTACAGTGAGCTGCTTATGCAGGAACATTGTGAACACACCTTAATGTTCATCATCGGCTTGTCAAAGCCTGAGGTGGTGCACTTGACTTTCAGGAGACAAGGAATACTAATGACCCAGGATACTTTCTAAAGATTTTCCATGGATCACCAATAGGCACATTAAATAGAGATAGGCTGAAAGAACATTGCTTTCCAGCAGCATCTGAAGACCAGTGCTTCTAACTGTACGTTATCTCCAGCACTCTGCAAAAATGTCAGCAATGAGCATAAATCTGGGTCTGGGTGAAAACACTTCTCTACTTAAAGATGGTACCTCTCACATGTGCACCTTGAACCGCCAACACTGACAGCTATCTAATGCCTTTTCTCATTAGTGCTGTATTTATATTAAAAGTTGGACTGCAACAGTTGGAAATGCAGAAGTTAACTTTTCACCCTCTCCAAAGTGTATTCATTTCATTGTAATATATACATGGTACTTGCACATTCATCAGTATTTGAAATCCAGTCTTTAAATTGTCCTATATATGCACATATATTTATAAGTTAATAAAAATATATCCTTTCCACAATTTTTTTCTACAATGAAATAGCCTGTGAGCAAATTGCATTTTCTTTTTACTGTTTACTCAGCACAGTGAAAGAATATATTGACTGCTAAGTTTCTATGACTTTTCCTTTACAGTTTAAGAAAATGGACTCCCACTCTTATTAATTTCAAGTATTTTCCTTGTTGTCCCATAAATTGCCACTGCAGCTCTGACCTCTTTGCAGATTTGCAGGTAGAAAGAATTAAGACACCTATTTATTTATAGTCATTTCCAAAACAGCTGTGAAGCCACATGCTCCTCACAAGAGTTTTATGTACTGTGGGTGTTTCAATCATAAAACCATGTGGCTGGCATATAAAACCAAATCCACTTCAAGAGCTGAATTCCTTAATTGGATGCCGGGGGCCAGTATATTAGCCTGTGAGCTATATCTTGCTTTTATTATTCTTTTCCTTGCTTTTCTTTAGCCACTGACTTAAAAAACTGTACATACAGAAAGGGTGATTTATTCCCATTTAATTTCTTCAGTTATCTAATGTGAAAGATCCTACATAATCTGTTAATTTTACATAGTCACACTGTTAATGAGTGAATGGTTTAGATGTGAAAGCAGCCTGGTTCACCCTATGCTGTGAAATCTCATGCTTCGACTTGAGTCCTTGGACATAAGATCGATCAGATGCAGCTCACTGGAGGAATGGAGTTAGTCAACCCTGCTAAGCAAGATTGAGGGCTGGGTCTTCCAAAGCTTGTACTGCAGCACAAAACATGTCATTGAATCATAGAATACCAGGTTGTAAGAGATCTCTAGGATCATCTGGTCTAACCTTTCTAGGCAAGCATGACCTAGACAAGATGTCCTGTTCAGCCAAACATTAAAAGTTGGGGAGTTCACCACTTCCCTGGGGAGATTATTCCAATGGCTGATTGTTCTTCTTGTGAAAAATTTTCCTCTTGTGTTGTCAGATTCTCCCCAGGGGTAATTCGTACCCATGGCCCCCCATCTTTTCCATGTGACCCCTTGTAAAAAGGGATCAAAGATAAAAAGCAACAACAATAAAAATGTAATGAACTAAAATCAAGCAAGAGCATTACTGTTGTACAGCATGACAGAGAACTATATGTTGCCATTGAAAATTAAAATGGAAAATTAATGGCTTAGGGATACTTCAGGTCCCACACAATAGACACTTAACACCTGCACGATAGCCAGAGCCACCACCTGGGTACAGGATGGAAACAGATGGCCCCAACCAACATGAGATGAAATCGATGCCAATCAGTATGAGAACGATGGGCAACAAATCATCTGCAGCCTCACAGATGGCAAAGTTCTCAAGATGGCCTGTGCCACTGAGGCCTCCTGGATGGCTGATACTATGAGAATGTAATCAGTTTAATCCTTTCCCCACTGACAATATCAAGGATACTCTCCTCTCTCTATACTAAAACCTTACCAAACCAAATTATCTTTGTGTATTGAACACTGATTTCAGAGGATTTAAAATGTATTGTGATGCTGATACAGGGCTCAAGCTCATGCCCAGATCCACTGTTGTTGACATTTGCTTGGCTGTGGGTTAATGCCACAGAGGATGCCAACTGGCTTGTCAGGATGGACACATGATTTGGTCAAACTCATATTCCACTGCAAGAGGCAGACAGAGCACAACTGGTTTGTGGGCTCACAACTGAGCAGAGTATCAAAGCAGTACTCAGAAAATTGCATGGGATTAGTTTTGTGTCTAAATGACTGCGTAGACACAATGATCTTGAGGGAGGACCTCGCCAGCTTTTGCTAGAGAAACACACATATTGAAAACAATGAGGAAGAAAAAGCCCTTTTTCATTCATTTTCCTTCAAGTGGGGCATTTCACTCGCTTACTGTGAATATCAGGAGGTGGTCAGATCACTTAATGGGCTACTGGAACCACTTGTGGTAAGAAATCAACAACAAGCAAGTAGAAGATAGGCTGAGGACATGCTGTACTACTGTAGTGCTGCTTGTAGTGCTCTCAAGTGTATCAGTTATACATCTGAGTTTTTCATAATATCAAGAAAACTGGCAAATACATCTTTGGTTGACCTAATAAATTATTTCAGCATAATTAAAAGGTGATAAAAAATAACAATAAAGACAATACTTGATTTATAAAATGCCTAAGTGATTTCAGATGGGAAGATGCAAACCTATACTTTTAATCCAGCGTAGAAAACAGTGGAGAAAGCTGTGTTAATAACCTCATTCTTGAATATATTCTGCCACTTTACCCAAAGTTCCTTTTGGGTAAATTGCTCATTTTAGAGATTTCTGGTTCCCTGGCAATTAAGCGAGAAAATAATAATTATTGTTACAGTTAACAATTACTGCTACTGTTAATAATTATCATAATGTTCTATCAGAGAACATTATTCTGATTTAGGCAGAGGCATTGAGTTGTCAACATGGCAAAGTTTCTGGAAATAAAAGGAGTTTTAGATAAAATTATATTTGCTTGTAATCCAATGAAATGGAAGGAGTGTATATGCCAGACTGATGATTAGGCTATAAAAAGACTCAACAATAACTAATTCATATGTAATAGCATACATTTATTTATAAGGTTACAAAGCCTGAAAAGTTCTTATTGTTACAGACCTGATACTTGAGAGTGAACATAAGGCTGTCTGGATCACAGCATCCTTTGTGTAACTTATTATTAAATCATGCTACAGATAGCAAATAAAGCTTTTATTACTGGAAAATTGTTTCATCTAGCGCATAAAATTGCTGGAAGAGTCCTTTCTTAATTACAAATTTTACTCAGTTCTTTGGTTCTGTCATGCAAATGTTTCCTTAGAAGAACCAGCTCTGCCAAACTAAATTGGAAACAAGTCAGGGGTTTATGAGTTTTAAAAGATGGTTAAAGCAGTTTTCAGAAACGTATTCTAGGTGCAAGCTAGGGAAAAGTAGTGGAAGATCACAGAACCAGATTTGCTTTAGTGTAAAATATTCTTGTGGTTGAAAATGGGGCCATATCAGGACCACATTCTCTAAAAGATGGTCATGGGATGAATCATAAAAGATCAGTAGAAATTCTACCCTCCTTTAAAGCAAAGTTCGAGATACTTTCCTGCTTTGCTTGAATAAAAATCTGAAATACATTTTGAGTAGAACAGAATGGGACAAAGTATATATTTTAAAGCACTCATAGTTTTCACAGCAAAGATGAACTTAGACAAGTTCCAGCTTTTCTGTTACGCAGCTCCAGTTACTGTCTTAAACACGATTCACCGATTCTTAATTGGTAGAACATGAGTTAATGAAATAAAGAAAAAAACCCCCAACCTTCTTGACATCATGCAATATTTTTGGGAGCAAATGAGAAGTGTAACAGAGGTCATTTGCCCAAGGTCATGATACATTGCAGCTACGTTACAAAGGAGGAAGATGCCCATTGCATTATCTCTTGATTTGTTGCTGTTGCCATCTAGTGTTTCACAGAGGGCTGCTGGGTATGATACTGCCTTGCCCAGTTCTGACTTCTCCCTTTTTATTTAGTTCCATCACACTTTTACTTTCTCAGCTCTGTAGAAATGATCCTTCTGTCCACACCTTTTTTGACACCACCTTCCCCAAGCTTCCCAATGAATAAAAATAAGCCCAGTTGACATCAAGCTGCAATTTGCATGAGCTAGTTTTGCCAAAATCTGGAGAATATTCTTGGGATGTGTTCCAACACATGAGGAGTTGAGAGGAAGCATCTCAAGGTCACCACAAAGAAGGAGGTTGTAAGCAAGAGAGGTGTAACCAGACTCATCATCGGCATGTCTCATGCTGTAACAGAAGAGCAAAACCCTGCCCCTAGCACAACTCTGTTGTATAACTCACAACCTGGGTGGCCAGTACAGCAATACACACTTGTTCACATGACTGACTCGTGCCCTCACACCTGCTGCTGACATGGTCCCTACCTTTGTAGTCCTTGCTGATGTAGCTGCAGGTTGCAAGTTTGGGTATTTCACATAGCCTGTGCCTGCTGTCATGAAAGGCATCCTGGAAAGCTGCTTTCCTGCGCAGTATATTATAGCTGACAGGCTGGTCACTGTTGTGCTGCCACTTCTGCTGCTCAGAAGCTCTTACAAGATTGTTCCTCCTCTATGCTCTTGTCAAGAAGATTTTTGCAAGAGTTTTGTGCTGTGTCGAGTAGTTAAATGAAATGTTTCTACTGCATTTGAGGACCCCTATGGCAACAGGATTCCATTGTCCATATTATGCCTAGGAGCACAAAAGCAGCTGTCATTCATGGATCTGTCTTCTCTAAAAGTTATTCTGTGCACTAGCCTGCCAAGAAAGGGATGAGCGTTGTGGCAAATGTGCTTTATTTCTGAACTTCTTTCATCTGTGCATAGCACCCTCTATTCTGGCATGGTGGTAACTTGAAAGCACAATTACATTCCCTCATTGCATTTCAGAGAAATAGGTCACATCTTGTCCAAATTAGAAGTATACAGACAATTTTGCTTCTAATTATGCAATATAGACTTTTAACTACATCCTACTAATAATACTTCTCTTACCTGACCTTGGAAGTGCAAGTACTATTGCTGGCATTGCCATGATGCAGCCAGGTACTCAGCATGGCCTCATCTTCCATTCTCTCCTCCTCACTCTGAGTTAGCTTTACTTACATGTTTTTCTGCATGTATAAGTAAATGCAACCAAAAATCATTACAAGAAAATCACTACCTAGCTTTTGGTATGGTGGGAACTGAAGAGCTTATTCTTGTTTGGTTTTGTGATTGTTTCAATAGCTTGCAATTCATGGTATACCTCTAGGCTGGTGAAATGTTTTCAATCATACTTACTTTAGTGTATAAGGAGCATTTCTGACTGCCCCTTTGCCCTGGTAAAATCTAGAAGCAGGACTTTCAAATAAATTTTCTCATTTAATGCACCAAAACTTGAGATCCAGAGCCAGAGCTGCCTCTCATGAAGAACAGATTCCACTTGTGATCCAGGAGGTAAATCTGATCAAAAAAGAATGAGTGGAGATGTAAAGAACAGCTTCATTTTCCACACAGCACTACAGATCCTACTTAATATCAGGTTCTGGTGCTTACAAAAACATTGCTTTGGCTTTTGGGGTTTTGCCTTTATTTGTTATCCTTTTTCATGCACCTTTTTCAGATGAGCAACATACACAATTTGATTCTTTGATTTACTTCATACTGGAGCTGGTGACAGAAAGGCAGCAGTGCTGTGCGATAATGGGATTCCTCAAGCAAAGAACAGGGTAATCTTAAGAAACAGATGAGGTTTCCAAACCCCAACTTCATTTTTAGTAAGTATTTCCATACCATTCTCATTCAGACAACTCCCATGGACCATAGCCTTTGTGTTGTATTTTGAATGGTAAAATGGACTTCTGGGGTGATTTGCTGGAGCATAAGTGATTCAAAAGAAAGTTGCAGCTATGGAATTTTCTGAGATAATGTAGAAAAGCACACCATTAAGTAATTTCATGATGATGATCAAAGTTAAAAGAGGAACACCCTTCCTTGAGAGTTCTTTCTTTGTCCAAGAAATTAATGTATTACTGGCCTCAAAAAAGGATTAAACAACCTTGTCTCTTACAGCAACCTTGTTAATAGTTATCTTGCCTTGGAAAAAGCTAACACTGTATTACTGTAGTGCTTTTCACCCCAAAAGTACATAGTTGGCAGTTCTTATTGCAACCAAGAGGAAGAGCAAAATCCTCATGCACCTTTGAAGGGCAAACCTTTTGGCTGGGACATAGCAGTTAATTAATATTTTTCCTGTTCACAGTACTGCAGTGTCCCAACCAAGGTCAGGGCTGCATTGTGCTGGGCATTATATGGATTCATGGAAGGAGTAAGTTGCTGCCCAAAGCTCAATAGAAAGGAATGATAAAAGCTGGAGGGCAGAATGGGAACTCATTCAAACCAAACGTAAAAGACAGCACTCATCACGTGACTTTTAACTTAGAGTTCTACCCAATTCGCTGTGCTGCCTCATAGCACAAAACTCACTATATAACACAAAACTCAGTGATTTTAGGGTATCCTCCGAAGAGGAGAGTTGCAATGGCAACTTAATTATCCTCCCGAAATAGTGGTTGATAGTTATAGTCAGTAATCAGCTGGAGTTTGCAAGTGGACAAAGTGAACATTATGGTCTTTTGCTAAGCTGCAGGCAGCATGTCTTATTCACAACAGAACAATCTAAGTTGCATGTGTAGGAATTGCACAGTTTCCTCTGCCTGAACAGTCTTGTGCTGAAACTCTGGCCTGAATCAAAATGAGTTTTGCAAGCAATATTGAAATGGAGATTCTTATATAATTTATATCTCTGGAATCTGGGCATACATGTAATGAATGCAATACAATTTTAATGAGAATTTCATTTTATGACTCAGGATACAAGAAGACATAACTTCTCCTACTACAATTACATTTGATTAATCTGTGGGAGTTATTAATTTCAGACAAAAGTTTTGGTTATTTGAATGTCCAGCCTAATGACATTACTCTTATTAGTTTGAGGGTAGATGATGACACAGGTATAATGGCCGCTGAAACAGAGATGTATTGGACAGCTTACTGGAAATTGAAATGACTACAAATGAATATTGCACACTGACCCAGGAGCACAATGGCCACTTTTTCAACGAGAATTCTTTTATCTCCCCTCTGTTAGCACACTTAAGATACATGCAACACAATCTGCTTTAAGCTGTCACCAAGCACTTCTCTGAAACACAAAGCGCAGATGAGAAGGAAGGACTATTAAAGGAACAAAAGTATTCCACCCAAGCATATTAACATTATAATTTATATTCTCTGTTCTTATAGTGGCCAAGGAAGGGAAAGAAAATTGGGCTTCTTTCTGCAAGGAGTTGTTCAGACTCTCCAGAAAATAAAGCCTGAGATCAGAATTCACAACCTTATTTTCAGCAAACCAAAGAAGCGAATATACATAACAGTAGCAGGGAATACAAAGAGGTCTGATGAGGGAGACAGTATTAGGGAAGGGTATGGTTATGGATTGTACAACTGTTGAATCGCTTTGGTTGCATTCTGCTCTGTTTCACTACGCATTCTGTTCTGATGAAAATAGGTGTAAAAAGAAAAGCTGCTTGCCTGCCTTAATTGACATATATTCCTTTCATAGTGTGGTATACTGGTGTTTGTAATAGCCCAGAAAGGTACTGAAAATCACTGGATTCTTCCCAAAGCTGTAAGAAAGAACCACACCTGAAAAAAATCACTGAAGAAGGGAAAAACTCATTGCAAACCCTTTTATTTCTATTGTATTTTACCCAACAGGTCTTTGATCAGAAAGCTCATTTTGAAATTTCAGTTTCAAAACTACTTCTTTTTGGTGTTTGCATGAGCACATGTGTGATGATGCAAAGCCTGTTTCGTGCTTGTACTCTCAGTCTATCTCAAAGCTCAGGTCCCATCATATATATGCATGTACCTCAGTCAGCTGTAAAACAAAATTTAGGGGTGAGATATGGAATTTCAGAATGTTTGTTCCATGCTCCTACACAATGAATGGAAAAAATTCAATTAATTTTATTTATTTCATATGTAGAGGATCAAAGTATCATATGAACATAGAGTCATAGAATGGTTTGGGTTAGAACGAACTTAAGATCATCCAGTTCCAAACCCCTGTCATGGGCAGGGACACCTCACACTAAACCATGGCACCCAAGGCTCTGTCCAACTTGGCCTTGAGCACCACTAGGGATGGAGCATTCACAGCTTTCCTGGGCAACCCATTCCAGTGCCTCATCACACTCCCCGTAAAGAACTTCCTCCTTAGATCCAATCTAAACTTCCCCTGTTTAAGTTTGAACCCATTACCCCTTGTCCTGTCACTACAGTCCCTAATG
>WYDI02036231.1:0-17945 GCA_009867235.2 Psittacus erithacus | reverse complement strand
CCGGGAGGAAGCAGAGACAGGACACCTGACCCAAACTGACCAAAGAGGTATTCCATACCACAGCACGTCATGCCTAGTATATAAACTGGGGGCAGTCACTCAGAAGGCTAGATCACTGCTCAGTCAGGCTGGGTATTTGTTGGTGGGTGGCGAGCGGTTGTACTCTCTTCCCTGGTTATTTCCCTTATCACTATTATTATTGGTGGTAGCAGCAGTGGTTTGTGTTATACCTTAGTTAGTGGACTGTTCTTATCTCAACCTGTGGGAGTTACATTCTTTTGATTCTCCTCCCCATCCCTCTGTGAGCTGGGGGAGGAAGTGGGGGGAGTGAGAGAGAGACTGCGTGGCTCTGAGTTACTGTCTATCTGAGCTTAAACCACGACATCACCATAAATTCCAAACATTACATTTCCCCCACTGATATTTTCTTCATATTTTCCTCATTGCTCTTAATTCAGACACACTAATTTTTAAAATGTGAAAGCATGAGAACTTCTGCTGATCTACAAGGAAAATATATTCGTAGACGGCCACTGCTGTTCACCCCAAGACTATAGAGTATGCTAGTATTTCTAGAACAACAACATGTCTCACTCATTTCTAAGTGTGAAGCAATAACATGTTTTCTTCCTTGTGTTTCTGACCATAGCTGGAATGATAAAACTAGAAGCACCTTTCTCTTAGCTGAAATGAAATTACAGTGCAGAAAAAGCTTCTGGCTGGACTCCAAGCTTAATTTCATCAAAGTGTGACATTGTCTTTCATTACAAGTAAAGGCAGAGAGGAACCTAGGATTTATTTCAATGCCATGGCACCAAGTTTTAAATCACTTTTGTCTTTGTGAGGTAAGAAGCATAGTGATAAAAGTAAGCAATATGTTTATTAGGAACTTTTAAATCCAGATTCCAAAGGTTTATTTGACATTAGAGATGTTTTCACACTTAGTGAAAATAAATATCCCATGGTAAGAAAAATTGTCAACACAGGTGGTCCAGATTTATGTTACCTTCTCTTGCAGCACTTTACAGAACAAGTTGCATGTACCATAATATCCCGTGATTCCTAAGCTCAGAGAGGTTTGTCAGTTCCTAACAAGAGTTTTTGCTTTCACCAGCTCCTCTCAACACTACAGATCAGGTTCCCCACCATGCCCTACTGCTCTGTCTCTTCCCTGCCACTTCTTCCGCTTCTCTATCATACACCTTTTAATCTTTACAATGCTAACACAAATGGACTGCTTAAATTATTTGGGTCTTGGGTAACAACTGGCCAGCATGGATCTTTATTGTTCTCTCCCAAACCTCAGGCAGGCATGTGACAGGTGCAACACCTTCCTAAAAATATGCTTCTCTCCCATTCCCTTCCTCCCCTGTAATTTCATGCTGCTGCCTTGTAGAGTGTATTTCCCAGGGAACGCTTTTAAACCTTTTGCTGCTCTGCTTCCACTTCTTTGCTAAATCTGTTCTAAGCAGATCAAATCTGATAGGTAACTGATGCTATGAAAGGAACTCTGCTGGAGTTTTCTGAGAGGCAGAATGTAGTGCAGCTCCGTATGAAAATAGAAAATCTGCAAGGCAGTTTTGCTGGGTTTGAAATAATTTTGTCTGCAGTGTCTTTTTAAGTAGCTGTACAAAGCATTCTGTTGGGGTATTTGATATGGGATGAGAAGTAACAGCGACAGTATGGACCAGTGAATTCATTCTCTTTAGGAATGCTTGATTGAGAACTCCTCAAAAAACATATTTATGTTTTGTTTTTCCAGGTACCTATATGCTGTTGTGTTTGATGTTTCTCTGTCATTCATAGTAGAAGGTGAGTTTGTCATTTGTCTTCCATATTTGGAATGTGTGCATAAATTTGGAATTTATGCCTTCTTGAATAAAGGACTGCAAAAGAGGATCGGTATGCATCAAATTTGAGTCATTCAGTCTTGAGAATAATACTTCCACCACTGTAATGGAATCAGTAAAACCTACTTCACAAGTTTAATTCTCTGTTTTGTAGCATTCATCCAAACCCTTGTTCCAGTTAGGATGTATTTGAAAAAGCCACCAATGGTATAAAAAAATAAGAAAAAAACCTAAACCCAGATTCACCAGTACATCACAGGTAGGAAAAAAGCTCTTGAGTTGCCCAAAAGGTAGGTGAATCCTTGAAAAAAAAGATCATTGACAAAAGGTGATCTGGCTCTTCTAACAGTTTAACAGTATTAAACACCATATTCTGGTTCCCAAGCAGTGTTTTGTATATATATACATATATGTATATGCCCCTTCTGTTTCCAAATAGCAAAGAAAACCACCACTTTTCTTCGCTTTCCACTAAAACACAAGTAGAGTCTTCCTCTTTGCAAGTGAGATCATTTTCCTCGCTAAAACCATACTTTTAGTCTTTGACAAAGGTAATTTTCTGTATCTAATTTAAAGATAAATAAGCTGACCGTAAAATGAGGTTGCATTCATACCTTGCCAGAATTCCCCATGGAAATTTTACACAGTCGGAACAAATCTCCCACAGGTTTAATGGAGAAAAAGCAAGTTTCAAAGTAATAATTTCAGTGTTTATTTCCTTAGCTGTTATGAAATATTGTATTTGATGTGTGTGCTGAATTATACTGGTTTTCCTGCTTTAGATGCTGGCACTGAGTTAGATCAGCATGACCAACTTACAACACTTGAGTTTCCTGCAGTTTATGACCCACTCAAGTACAACTTCGTCAGTTGCCATGCTTCTAGTTAACTCCTCTCAGACATAATCTCTTTGGTATCTGAAATATGTGGGATGTATTAAATGGCCCTCAATCATATGATGTTATTGATAAGAAATTTACATGGCTAGAAAGGTTGTCTGTCTCTGGGTGGGTCATAAGATTCTTAGCAAGGAGAACAGGTATACAAAAACATGTTCATCTTGCCCTGCGCAACAATATGAGACACTGGCATGATGGCTGGCATTGTACATTGTCCTGCCCTCATTTCAGGGAATAAAATATTAGAGAACAGGATAGTAGGTGCAAAAAGTAGTCATGGTCTCCAGAGGGTTGCTTAACTTCATTCTAAGTATAGGTACCCCACATTTTCATATGGGCTGGGTTTTCTGGTTGAAAAAAATACACTTTAAAAAAACTTAGAATTAAATTCTTAGTATTATATTTTAACTAATTTATGCCCTTCCTGGATTAATTCTGATCTGCTTAGTGAAAATATGATTACAACAGTTATTGAAATGTATAATTTTTCATACACTACCTATTTCAGTAAATTAAAAATATTGATCATATGTCAGTTTCAAAAAAGAAGAACAAAAAATAGAAGTGAACATGACTTCAGTTTCAAATGCTTTGAACTAAAAAAAGAAGATGTTTATTCTTTAGCACTAGTTCTAAATATTCAAAGCAATGAAACACTTAACCAACACCCCTGGGAGCATTTTCTGTAACTGAATCAGTCTTATTCTCAAGTGTTTTCCTGAAATTCAGTATAAATTATCATTTTCTTAATATTACTCTCTTATTCCTATATGTCTTCAATCTGCTTCTAAAGTATTTGTCATGAAGCTTCAGATAGAGCTATACTAGGTCTCTTTTTCAATTGTAAAAAACATGTTTCATGCTAATCCAACCTTCCATTAGAGCCTGTTTAATATTGGCTCTATTGGCTTTGGATTAGACCCTAAAAACAAAGTGTGGATTGAATGAGCAAGTGGAGAGGAGTGAAATTCTGTACAAAAATCTAATTTCTCATTTTTGATTCCTAAAAATTTGGAGAGAAATTATTTGTAAGGTTCTGGGTCAGTGTTCTCAGATAAAGCACTAACTCACGCTCAAACAAATGATGAGTCAGATACTGTGAACATCTATCAATTATATTTAAACTGTTTTACTAAAACCCAGGTGAATGTGTGTTCTGATGAAGCCTTAAATCTGAGCAACATTTAAAGTTTCATGCTGTAAGATTCAAATATCTTAAAAATTGCCATCTATACATTTTATTCCAAGCTCAAATTATTTGGCATCCAGCATGCAACTAATCAAATATTAGATCTTGTCACGACAAAGAACATTTTATCTGAAAGTGTCAAGGGCATCATGAAAAATAGCCTTACAGTTATGAATTCAGGAAGCTGAGTCACAGTGGTTATCGCATTGGAAATGACCCCCAGTAGAAATTGTGGCCAACAACCCAATAGGAATATTTAGACCAGAAACCCTGGAAAATGATGAGGAGCATAGATTTTTTATCATCGAGAAGAAACATTTCTGGAATGCTCAAGTTTAGAGTCCACCCCTGAAGAAAATGCTCGAAAAGATTCAAATAAGAACGAATAAAATGGTTAAAGAAAAGAGATTGCTTTGAGAGGTTCCAAATAGACATATAACCTCATCTCACATATTGTAGTGATGAACAAAGATTTGGTAAAGAACTCTTCACTCTAATGGAAAAAAGATGAACAAGATCTTCTAACTGGAAGCTGTAAAAAATCCCAAAACAATTGGCGGTTCAGTTTGAATATGGGTGACAATTTGTCACTTGGAATATTAAATATTTTTTTTCTTGCATTCCCTAACAATTTCTATTAGGAATTTAAGGGACATAACTTTGTTTACATTTGGCTGTTCAACTGAAAGTAGAAATCGATACAGCCCACTGTATTGATTTGCAGGTAGATGTGATCCCAGATCTTTAATTTGAAAGCCTTAAACATATTTTAAAATAAAAGTGAAGTAGAAAACAGAATGGAAGCTCAGTGTATTTCCCCATTCAGCTTTTTAAATGCCACATTTATGCTGGGAAGGCAATTTTTCACCTTTCAACTTTTTATAGAAATGGGCTGTGGTATTTAACAAACTTTATCTGTCTCCCTCTCTCTCCATTCCAGTTTCCCTCTTTTTTCTTTTCCTTCTAAAACCACAAAAATTATTAACTACTTACTTGTGCTCAGCAGTCTCAGCAGAAAAATGTGCCTTGAGCATTTTACAGAATGATTGCAACAAAACTGTTCCAGGGAATGTAAGTAAATAATGACAGCCCAGAGGCACAAGTGATGCTATGTTTAAGCTTCAAATGTTAGAGCGTATGATTCTGATAATGAAGACAT
Organism: Psittacus erithacus; assembly: GCA_009867235.2. Taxonomy (NCBI): domain Eukaryota; kingdom Metazoa; phylum Chordata; class Aves; order Psittaciformes; family Psittacidae; genus Psittacus; species Psittacus erithacus. The sequence goes on along the minus strand of WYDI02036231.1, from coordinate 12,848 downwards.
ACAGAAATATTGACATATATATAGAGATACACTGTGATGCACTTACAGTTTGTTTTCACCTACTTCGAGAAACCAAAATGTATTGGTTGCTTTAAAGAAGAGCGAGAAGTCTCCATACAATTCATATTGCATATGAAGCAAATGCTGTTATGAAAACTTCATTAATATGTAAATTGCAACATTTTGATTAGCACTTGCAGACCCCTTTTGTTAAGAAAAGAGACGGAAGGAGCTAACCAGATTGCAATAATTTACATAATAACTCAGTGGTGGCAATGCCACCAAGAAGAGAACCTAAGGAAGGTTATAATGCCTTTTTTAACAGCTTAACACAGTATTAAAACACATTGTACAAAAGGAAGGAAAATTTTTTGTCTTTAAACTGACAAACTCTTTTTGTGAGTAGTGGTAAAAAATTAAAGGTATGCCAGAGCTTATTTTAAAATAATAAGATATACATACTTCTTCTATTACTGGTATTGAAAGATGTTTCAATATTTGGACACCCTAAAGGGAGCTCAATAGCGGTCATGTTTGCTCAGCTCTTTGGGCCACTGACAGCCAAGAGACAGCGGAGCACCTACAGCTAGCTTACAACAGTGGGGCTTTTTTAATGGTAACCCAGAAGGTGGCTAGTAACAGAAGAAAGAGAAAGAAAATAGTGGGGATTCTGATGACTTTCATATACTTGCCAAAGTTCAGAGACCTTGGGGCAAAACAGGAAAAAGAAAAGAAAAGAAGATACTTGAAAAGCAAAGTTCAACAGCTCTGCTTGGTACTGCTTGAAAGTATATTACAGGCATCATACTAGATTTATCAGAAAAAATAACTGTGATGTTTTAAAATTAGTGATCTAGGTGGCAAATTATGTTTGTTACAATTCCAAGGGATATTTTCCCCAGCTGACCTCTATAGAAAGGCCTTCATTGTAATGTAACTAAAGCAAATATTGGTCTAAGAGTTAAGAATAACAATACAGCTTTTTGCCATTAAAAGCATATTCTGTTACAGTGGGAAAAGAGTTTCTGTGAAGCAGTGTGCCCATAGGGAACTTCAGAATAGGAATGGATGAACCTGCAGAGAATTTTTTATTTGCCTTTGTTAAATCTTTAAAACATTTATAGATATATTTAATGTTTTAGAGCCCATTGTAAAAAGCAGGAAACTTTTGTCAAACTTTTTACAGGTATTCAGGATACAGTTAAAAAAAATACCCAAAATAACTGGTCATGCTTATAGGAAGGACTGAGCTTTCAGCTGGTGATAATCAGCCTTGCTCCACTGAATTCAGTAGCTTTACACTGACTGTCTGGCATTGCAGGCATCTGCAGGAAGAAGTCTATCACAAAAAAGCATCAGCCTTGCTCCAACTAATGAGCTGATGGGATAAGGCTAATTTGCAACAGATAGGTACCTGGCATATAGGATGCATGTGAGTGAGTAGGCATGAAAAAATTACTTTAAAAATTCATAAATTAATGACTAGATTTTATTGACCTTTTAAGACCAGTAAATTTTGACTTGTCTGTGTATTGCTACTGTTTGTGGGATGGACTCCTAACCAGATTAGTGTTTTCTTTTCAATGGATAACCCTATCACCTTTTTGTGTTTAAGTATGTTAACAAGCATGTCACATTTTAGCCCTCTTAAAAGTTATGAGCTGCTATATAATAAACAAGTCTTGATAATCAGCATTTGATAATGTGTTCACAAAAAAACCCCAGCACCAACTCCCCTATTGTACCTCCCTGAAAGCAGCAGTTCCTAAAAGATGAACAGCTGAGGCCAAGCAGTAGTTGGTGACACAGAGCACCTAGTACCCTCTCTCCTAGGCAGCAAGTAACCAGACCTTTAGCTGTCTGTCCCAGAGTCTCTGGTTTCCCTGAACTTTTCAGACTCAGAAGGGAAAATGTGAGATTTCAGTTGTCTTTCTGATGCTTCTTTCATGATTTGCCAGGTGTCAGTTAAAACCTTGCCATAAAACATTCATCGTTAAGCTTGTCTGTTTTACAACCGGCTACCCATAGCTGCTGGGGCCATACCAGTATCAAGAGACTTGGAACTCCAACATGCAGGAAAACAAACAATATCTTTTTTTCAGCTGCATTCATGTTGGCAAAGTGAATGTTTTGGGAGCTATTGTGCTACTGTATATGCAAAGGGCTAAGACTCTAATGAGGGACCAGGATGAATCAGACTTGCTAATCAGGTCTGCTGTCCACTTTGCCAGACCTGCTACTTCATGATAGCATAAACAGTTCTGCTAGCCACTATGTGTGTGTAGCAGAAGTGGCTGGGATTGTATGAGCATTTTCTTTGCAATAGGGCTAGAACTGTTTCGAAGCAAATTGCAGATGATCCTACCTTCCCAACCACCAGTTTGGTTCACAAGGTTAGTCTGGTATGCCCAAACTTGAGTCCTTTCAGGGAAACTAAGCTGGAAGTTCTCCTGGTATACACCAAATGTGCTCCAGTCCTTGTGGAAGACATGAGGGTGCAACACAATGACTTGTTCAAACAGCAGAAGGGCAAACTGTGCACGCCAAGCGTGCACTTGAATATTTACAAACCAGTAGGAACTCCTGCAATGTTCGAACAGCTCCCTTATGGTATGCTAAGATACATAAGACATATGGTCCTTCACATTTGTAATTGTAAAGCTTTCTCTTTGTTCAAGATGCTCTCCCTTCTTCACTTTATCTTCAGTTGCTGAGCTCTTTCAGTACTCGTCACAGTTTTAAAGAATTATAGCTCCTTTCTTCTTGCTCACTGTGGAAATGGCAACACATCTCCCCCTATTCACACAAATGTTCCAGTAACATGCTGCAGTGACGCTGACATCAGCCTATGCTCTAGAGCGCCAAAAGTTTATCTAACAGCAGGATATGTTTAATTATTAACAATCCAGGCAATCGTCTAACCTTATGACTGCAATCACATACACAATGTCCAGCAAAGTGGCACATTATATTCAAGAAGATGAAGCTCCTTTTATTCAAGACATGGGACAACAACCTCACTTTGGAAATGGCAATATATCATAGAGACTTCATACAGTTGTTCAGGTGAGAAAACCCAGCTAGGCAGGTCAGTCTTTTGAGTGTTCCTCACAAAGTATACACTTACAAAGCCTTTGTTTGGAATTGAAAAAAGTCAGAGGAAAAAAGAAGACTGGGAAGAAGGCACCAGAAATGAGCAGGAAGGGTAATAGGGCTTATGGCTACATGTGAGACTTTACAAATAATCACAGGGAGAGAAACAACAGGCTTCGATCTTCTGCACGAAAGAGGCACAAAGACTATGCAAGGCTTCCTACACTTGCCTGTTTAGGGACCTGCATCCAAGAAAGCCAAGGTTTCAGGATTGCTTTATTATGAGCATTCTGTGTGTGTGGATTTTTGGTCCATTGGAACAGCCTAATCTGGACTGAAGTACACCCAAAACCATATATGCTGCAAATGTAAGGGTGTCATCACCTATTAGTGGAGTAGGTCTGCTCCTATCCCACGAAACTGCTTGAACTTGGCATTAGGTGACGTGTTTTCAGGTTCTTCCCTTTAGCAATCTTTAAGGGAGACCCGGCTAGTTCAAGAAGATGGCACATGGAATGATCCCAGACTCACACCTATCATATAGCTTTCTGTGTCTCACTCATAGGCCCCTCTCACCCGCTGCACATTCAGTGCACAATTTTTGCCCATTCCATACTTTTCACTATCCATACCAATTTTCATGATGGACTTCACGTGGCATGCTTTTAGTTTTTCAGTTTCAAGTGGCAATGCTCTAAAATGCTCAGAAGCAAGCTGGGCAAACTCATCCTCCTGCAGGTGGCCACAAAGGTTATTGCAGTTAGGAACGCCTCTTCCTAACCCCTACACAGTACCAGTTCTGGGATGGTTTGAGGCATGAGCTTTCTAGCGCTGCCTAAGATTCTCTGATCATAAGTTGGTTTAGCTACTTTAAAGTATTTTAATAACTGATACTTCTTTGCAATGTGCCAGAGATGACAGCCTTTTGTATTTGTGTTCTGATAACATGACACTTCAGGTTGTGCCTGTGGCAGGGCATGCCAAGAGGATGTGTGAGGATAAAAGGCCCATTAGTGTTGCAGGGCAAGTCTCTGCAGCAGGAGAAAACCACAATGCAGACCTATCTCTAATACCCATATGAGCAGTGTCTGGGCTGCTCTAGCCACAGTGCCACACCTGGGTTTTAGCTAGCGGGAGGAAATTACCTGTTTTAATCCAGAAAGAATCCCAAGGGTATGCAGTGAGGCTGGTCACAGCAACAAAGTGCTGAAATGAAACAAAAAGTAGTATCTGAATTGACAGTGTAAGTTCAACCAATATTCCTACTAGCTGTGATCCAGGGGGATTTATTTGAGACACTCAGGTGGTGCAAATGCGGTGAGAATAGGAGTTAAATGTGCTTAGCTGGCTCTACATTTTCAATTTCATGTACCTCTATATAATTATTTTCACTAAGAATATTCATTGTAATCTCAGCAATGAATGTCCTGAATTTCAGCTAACTTTATTTTCTGTTACTGAAACATTTCCTCAGTTCCCTTTCCCCTCCTCACCCTATGATACTGGTATGTTTACAGCAAGCCAGGTATAATGAAAGGGTCTTAACTGTTTCTCTTTCAGTGGAGGAAATTATCCTCGGTCCCCTATTTTTATTGAAACTTGAAAAATCCTATCTATACTAATTGTAGGGTTGTTCCATATATAAATATAATGATCATTATGCTGCTGAAATATTATTTTCAACATCTGAAACAGCCATTGTGTCATTCAATCTTTTCAAATGAGGAGCGGTTCTCATGTGAAAGCAAATTGTGGTGAACAACACTCCAAAAACATTAATGTGTGAGAAGCAACTTAAAGCAATAACTGTGGCCTTGGACACACAGGCAATCATTCATTTGGACTACAAAGCAATCATTTTGTCCAAGAAGAGAGAAAAATAGGTTGGAGCTACAATTTGTTCCGAAAAAAATTGGAATCAGTTAATCAATTTGCAGTAACTATCTGATTTATTTGTGTAATAACATGACTGACAATTTACAGCCTTTTCCAATAAATCTCAAAGCTGTGATTTGCTGCAGCCAAAAGCCATTTATTTTATAAAATGACCCTTAATCTCTCTGGTGATTGATTAATCAGTATATCATAAATAGAGCTATGAGAGGTGAAGAAAGATTTGCTTGATGATGACCAATCTTCTATTCCTAAAGAGCCTTGCAGGTATGCCCAGCAGAGACTTTTGTTAAAGACAACAGAGAAATGAAAGCGGTATGTGATGTAACACTGAGAGAAGAGAAAACCAATAGGATTGCTTAATATTTGTTCATTCAAAAAGGGCACGATGAACCAAAATAATCCTCCAGTTCTAAAGAGCTAGCCTGTTACTTTACAGCACATCCTAAAAAAGGGAAAGGTGAGTGGTTAAACCCAGGACGGAAGAAAAAATGAGCTGTGGCTATGATTTCAACATCCTCTTAACCTTCCCCACCCTTTAGGCACTTTAGCCCACTTGGTAAACACTGTTTTCAGCTGTTCTACCTAATGACTAAAGAGAAAGAGAGATTGCCAGAGCTTCTCCCACTTGTCTTTTCCTCCACTTCTGCTCCTTAGCCATACACTTGGATGAGTGAATAGCAGGTAAGTATTGCTTACTCTCCTGACTGTTCAGCTAAGTCTGCAGGATCATCCCCTGCTCTCTGGAGGATGTCTTTTTCATGACATGGCTTCAGCTGGTGTAATTGCTTGTTAACTCTGAAAAGGGGTTTCCCCTCTGCCTCATATCAAGCTCATACTCCTCTATCAAGCTGATACTCCTGCTGTTTCTCTTGAACATGGTGTGGCACTCAGCTGAGCTTGCAGTAATTGTTCCTAAATGAAGTGGAGGAAAATGCTTGAGAAGGGTGGGGGGTAGTCGGTTTGTTTTTTCTCACTCAGCAATAACTCATGTAGAGAGTGAATGTTAGGGCTAGTACAAGGAAGAGTGTGTGCAGGGTTAGGGATTGGAAGTGCTCTTTCCATGTAGATAAGCATTCAGTTGGCTCAGTTGAAGGTCTGAAACTACATGCACAGAGCCTCTAAAATGCTGTTACTGTGGATCCTTCGATCCGCAGTTGTATTCTACTTACCACTTTTGTGCCTGTGGTCACACAGTCATCTATATCAGCATGCTGACATGGGTGCTTGTGGCCAACCCTTGTCCTAACAAAGGAAAGACAGGAAGCAGAAAAAGGCTCTGTAAAAGTGTATGACTGGTTTGGAGACTTAAGCTTGAGTAAAAGGTGTAAGTGGCTTATCCAAAGTCTTTGGCCCTTTTAAATGCTTTTGATGTTTTGGTCAAAGTTTGGTTGCTCACTTCCAAACATTACATTATAGATTTGTTCAAAAATTGTTACTAAAACTAAATACAAAATACCTGCCACCTGGTTTTCACTTGATTTGTAGAGCTGCAAATGACTGTAGCAGAACTGATCTAGTGAGGAGCGGGACTATAGTGTATTAAAATGCTACTTGTGAATGATAGCTGAGGAAAGCTTAGAGATAGCTGGGGAAATGGTCTGTGATGTTATTTTAGGGCACTCTCTTATTCCTGGATTGTGATTTCTTTATCTGTGTGAGTATGCAAGTGACAGATTTGATAATTCTTCTGCCCCTTAAGCATTGTCTATACATGGGTAATCTCTAGAAACCGTATTGTAGTAAGTTCTCCTAGAATGGAGGGAGAAAGAGCAAACTAATTAGCTAGGAAAGGGGAGAGTCGGAGTAAAGGCGCATGCCCCAAGGGAAAGCAGAGCACAGAGGGGCAGGAAAACTCAAACCATGAGGTGGCCCATGCCTTCTCTTCTTTCAAAATTCAGCAGGAAAGTTGCTGAAAAGTCAGCAGCAAGTCTGTGGGGTGTCTGATCATTTTTCTTCCCAAACTTACAATATTTCTGCTACTCGGCTTTCAAATGGGGTAGATTGATTTTGATGGCACAATCTTCCCAGATTCTGCTGGCTTTACAGAGATTTATTTAGTAGCAGTTGAGAGTTGAGTCTCCCGTGAATGGCTCTCTGCAGTTTTATTCATGCATGTCCTAGCAAGCAGTTCTACTTAGTGATTTGCTGTACTGGGTACTCTGTTAGAGGCTAGAATTCTGACAGCATCCTTTTTCTGCTCATGATTTCCACAAGCATTTCCAATCTGTTTATTTCACTAATATATATATATTACCCAGGAGAATCATAAATATGTCTCTCATGGTTTTGGATTAAAAAGGAATGCAGAACTTTGGTAAAAAGTCACAGATGGCTTGATTGTTATGAACGGCAATGTTGTATTTGTTTTCCAAAAAAACCCTCTACAATAACTGCCTACCATTTTGAGATTTACATGTGCTAAAAGGCTGAATTTGGTCCCAAGAAAACTGAATTTCAAGCTTTGTGTTGACAAAATGCAATATCTGAAACCCAGGAATGTAAGCAAGGCTGGCCTGAAACACAGTGATTTTTTGCAGCTCCACCTCCTCTCCAGCAAAGCGTATGTTTCCACCATATAATTAACTCTGGATTTCTCCTCATTTAGCCTGTATTTTTTGTGAAAAGAAATAATATTATTGTCAGTCCCATCAAACAGACACTGCCATAGGCTCAACAATGCAATGGAGTAAAGTATTAAGAGACGACAGAATTGCTTTATTTTGAGACTTAGGAGGAGGAGGAGATCATCAAGTCATTGGGATTTTTTAGTGCATTATATTAAGTTGGCTGGCAGAACATTTCAACAGGGACGCCACAGCCAGCCAACAGGCCTAGCCCATAACCTCTAATCTTATGGAGCTGAACTCTATTATTTGCTATTAAAATTAGATGTTACTGAGTCGTAACAGATGTCTTTGGCAGACATATTTTTATTATTGAAGAAGTTTAGGTAAATGGAAACTGAGCCCCAAATTTCATTTTGTAGATTATGAGACTGCTGTGCTTTGTGGTGGAAGCTGGCATTTTAAACATGAATTATACAAGCTTTATGAGAGCACACACTAATTGGTGCCTCAGCGGTTCTGCTGAATCACAATAAGAACACAAGCTGCCATGAAGAAATGGTTGCAATAACCAGTTACCAAACACAGTGGCTCATTTTTTTTGCACAGTGATTGACGCTAGTTAGTGGGTCCATGTTGTGCATCTCTGTAGAAGTATTTTAATTAACTGTTCTGAAGATGCAAGGAAGGAGGTAAGAGGAACATCTTCCCAAAGACCTTTAATAAAAGCCATCTGGAAGGTGCATTATGAGATATGAAACATCTTTATGAATATGCACCAGCACAGGTGTTTGAATAAAAAACAAGAGGGATTAACACAATCTCTGTATTTGTAACAGTTCAACAAAAAAAGGTCAGAAACCATGGGAAAACTTGTTTTGACAAAGCCATTTAAGCTAGGATATTGCATTAATGTGAAACTGCCCTCTTCAACTTGAAACATGTAATATAAATATGAATATATTCTCAACATGTGGGTATGGTTCCATGTACCTCTAGCACTGGGTTAGAGACCCTAGCTTCAAGAGTGTGGTGATATTCTTTTTCCAATTTAACAATACTATTCAAAGGCACTAGAGAGTAAAATGAACTCAATCATTTCAGTAATATTCCTCTCTCCCTGAAGGTACAAGGGGAATAGGCTCTTAGATCATGTTTGCTTTATGAACTTTTCAGGAAAGAGTTTGCTGTTTCTCCCTATTTTGCTTTAGGGCACACTATTTCAATTATGGTAGAGGTAAAAGCATAATTAAAGAAAAGAAGGTCTTTTTGGTGTTCTGTTTTTCGAATATGCTTCAGTGTAATAGCAATGGTACTGAGAAATCATGAGCCCTGAATAATGCTGTGATAAGTGTTGCTGAAAATCAACTTTTTTATTCTTTTCTAATTATTTGTGTTACCTTCATAGCTGATTTTAAATTACAAGACTGTAAAATATGATGCTGTATATGGCACATATTTCTCTCATTACTATTTAAAAATAGAATGTAATAATAAAACTTCCATAAAAGGGAAAAAGATCTTGGTTTTATGTTCGAAAACCTGCTACCATCGAGGTCAATAAAATAAGTTAGTGGGGTTATTTGTAAAGTAAATCAACATGAACAAGGTGGGGAACATTGCCTTAGGGAAGCATTTCTATCTTTTCTTATGTAGTATCCTGGACCAATCAAGGATGCAGACACTGCATGTGAACCTCTTATGTTACTCTGGCAGTGTAATTAAAATCATCAGTTTGCACCTTGACACAATTAATTGTTGTTTTTAATTGCCATGGTGGATAGAACAGAAAAATAATGTATTTTCCATCCTCAATTATCTTCACTGAGCAAGCACTTTATGCAGAAGGATATGCCACTTCTGTACTGCTTTAGAAAAACAGTAGATACTGTTTTTAAGTGGAAAACCATTTCTGACTTGGAAGAGGTTGTAAAGGATGTGTTTGTCAGGGAACATATTTCAGCGTGCTTAAAATGGCTTTAGGAAACATTTATTCTCTGAACAGTCTATGAGTGATGGCTTTGTAAATACATATTAGATGTAATCTGCTTCATTTCTCCATGTCTTGTACATTGTACCATACACCCACTGCCAGTGTTTCTAAATAGACTTGACCCATAAATCCATGACCTGAAGAAATTGTGGCTTGAAGAATGTATTCCCAAAAGCTTCCCTGTTTGTTTTTTTTTTCTCCAGCTTTATTAGTTAGCCTTATAAAAGATTTTGTGTTTCCTTATGAAATGTCCCATTCATTAAAGACTGAGGTTTGATTTATGGTGGCATTGTATTATGTTCTCCAATAGCATGAAATAACTTTGCAAAACTTAGGAATATTGCATTGCCTTAACTTTTGAATGCAAAGGGACATACAGGACATGTTCTTCCTTTCCCATCTGGAGCAAGAAGACAGAAGGCAACTAGGAGCAGTGCTTCTCTTTGTAGCATCAGCATTTGAAAACCTTCACTCTCTCGACTATAAGCTCTTTAATTGCACTGGGAGCTGTGTATTGAAGAGTGTACACTAGGAGGTGATGTCTTCAGATTCCTAAAGTTGATAAGGAGACAACTGTCTCCTTTTTCCCATGCATACCCAATCCTTCTCCTTCATAAACAAACCTTTATAGATTTCTGCTTTCTACTGTGGTAAAGAAATGAGAGTGCTTCTAGAGCACTTCATTGAATTTGGAGATCTTAGGGGATAAGAATGGCATGCGGCTTTTGGCAAAGTTGTCTCTGATGTTACCCAAGTGGGCCCAAGAAATAGCCTATACCTCTTCCTGTGTCACTGCAGAGTAACATACAGATTGGCTGAAAAGGTTGCACGTCCATACAGGCTGAGCTGCCACCATCCAGGCTCTTCTTTCTCAATGGGCTCAGGTACTGAGAAGCTAGTTTCCTTCTCAGATTAATTCTACAGCTGATCATGGTTTGCTTTCACTGGATTTAGGCTTAAGTCCAGAATCATTCAATAGCCTAAATTTGCATTATATTAATTGAGGAAAAAAATTGGCCGTTAAGATAGGCACTAGGTATCTTTCTGCAGGGGGAGAAAAATCAGAGGGCTATTGTTACTGTGCAGGAGATCTTATTTTCCTTTAAATAGCCTAATTCCTTCAGAATATTTGTAAATGTTTTTTATTTTTTTTGTTGTTTTAATTTCAGCTTTTAAAAGAGTAGCTTTAATTGTCAGATTATATTAAGTCATAAATAACTTAGAAGAGCTGATAGGTACTATATTCACTTAGATATTTTTAAACCTCTGTTTTGGTTAATCATTTAAAATTAAATAAAAGCACTCCTTTTTGCCATCAGATAAGTATGGTCTTTACATACAATTATTTCTGCAGTCATGTAATTAATAGTTCAACAGTGCATGTATACATAGAAGAAGAATTAAAGTTGAATATACAGCCCTGAACTTGTCATTTTCTGACTTTTCAGTCCTTGGCTTAGTAACTTAAATGCTCATCTTTTAAAGTGAGTTTTGTAAGGAATATGCTTTAAATTTCTGTTTCATGACCTAGTTCCTTTGTTCTAAAGATTCAGCGCGCAGGTAAACTGTCAGAGCCCTGACAGCTGGCATCACAACTGAAACACTGGCATTTCTTAAGCTTATCTCATAGATTAACTCCTCAAAGAGCTTGTACACTTGAATGGCAGACCCTTCCAGGTTCCACTTCATCACAGTCAATGCTTTTACTTTTGCCAAACAGAGGTGGCTTAGAATTCATTTGTTCTCTGCCATGTTTTTCAATACATAAAGCTGAATTTGTAGCCAGTTCTGGCTGGAAATGTGTTTTTCCTGGCTCCAAATTGTAAGAATTGTAGCCTGGCTAGCATGGCACCTCTGGTGGGAACTGTAGCGGGGTATCTATCTGAAGATTTCAGTATCTTCTGTAAACTTAATGTTGCTTTAAGATAATTAATGAATTTTTTTTCCCAGACGAGGGCTAAATGGAAAGAAACAAAATCTTTGTGCAATATTTGTGTCTATGTAATTATGAGGCGCATACCACATCCTTAACTGCTGTATGTTGTCATGGTATGGTATGGTAACATTTCTACTTGCCTCCAAAACTGAGCAATTTGGGTGTGATCAGGTGCAAAGATGTGAAGTGAACAGTGTACTCCTCGAAACTGAACAATAGGAGTTCCTACCTCAGCAAAGATTGGCTGCCATGGTAAACGTGCATTTCAGTATAACACACTGGCTGTGATTTCTTTGTTTGAACTGTTTATTACCTTATTAGTGAGCTAGAAAAATAGCTCTTTAATCTTTTTACTTTTTAATTTTCCCTTTGTCCACCAGCTTTTCTCTCACCCTTTCAACCCATCTAATGCTCCAACCAGCAATGAATACATTACTCTTCTAAAATTTGAACAGAAGGCTAATTCCTAATCAAAATAGGCAGTAATTTCTTTCAGTGCAAATTATCATCATTCATTGCAAATTTGCTCTCCTTGAACTATGCCAACGCGTACGAATTTCAGCTCTAGGAGCCAGCTTCTTATATGCATAAAATCAAATAATATATTATTGGCTTTTTATTATTTCTGCTGCATTTTTAATGAAAAAAATAACCTCAAAGACTCTACGAAATACTGCTACTGTTATGATGAGAAAAAAAAGTTTAAACTTTTTTTGGGTTCTTCTTATTCCAACAACATTGTTCCTTAAAAAAAAAAAAAAGGAATGCAGAGAAACTAAATGAGATGACACGTTGTTTATCTCTTTTCTTCCTGAAACAGATCATCCATAGGGAATACTGAGCTTTCAGGAAAAAGATACTGCTGGGGTACCAGTAGAGATCTTTATTCCCATACCCAGTGGATATTATTTTACAAGCATTTCAAAGATGGCATTTGATATTAGGAAAAAACACATGTATTGGCCATCCTGGGAAACCAGGCCTCCCACTTGGTGTGCTTATCTATTTTACATAGCTTTTGTGGTCTTCTAGGTGTCATCACATGTATGCCTACACATATACTGTGTCTTCAAACACCTCTTCCCAGATACAATTGTGTTTTATAGCACCATCTGTTCAAAGGATGGATTTCATAGGTTTATAATAATGCCATCAGGCAAATAGCTTTGCAAATTGCAAGTATGGTTAAAATATACACAAAAGATACAAACATTAAACATAGCAATTACGTATTTTGTTTTAGTCTTTCAATGTGTATGTGTCTGGATACAATTACTTCTTGCTGTTGCTGAGGTATAATGCTCTTGAGGTGTAGTGCATATCTGTATGCAAACAGGATTTGGAACATTTTGTTTATCATGGTTTT
>WYDI02036230.1:0-15221 GCA_009867235.2 Psittacus erithacus | reverse complement strand
AGCCGGCTCATGTTCATTTTCTCATCGACCAACACCCCCAAGTCCTTCTTCACAGGGCTGCTCTGAATCTCTTCTCTGCCCAACTAGTGTTAATTCTAGCTACTGGCACCCTGGGAAGCCTCCAGTGGGTATGGAAAGGACTTTCTTGCATGAGGTTTGAGCACAGTGCTAGTAACATCCCTGTCCTGCTCTTCTAATGTTACCTCTACACCATAATTTACAGCAAAAGCCCTGTGAACCAAGTTTGACCTAGACAAAGATTTTTGGACTGCAACTAATTCCCGTACAAGTCCAGGTTTAGGCTGAGTGTCAGCCTAAATCCTTCACTCCGCACAACTGCATGAATGCCTCCATGGCAATTTCTTCCTTGTTTGGGCAAATGTTTCTGTATGCACTAACTGGGAATTCCGGTTCATTGCCTGCTTCTCCTTAGTTAAACTAACAGCAGTTTCACATAAGACAACTTTAAAGGCAATCATACATCATCTATGTTACTAAATGTATTGCAGCACTCTCTTTTTTCCATAGGAACATCAGTGAAATCTTCCAATACTCATAACAATGTGGATTCCAAGCCCCATACATCAATTCCTGCTTTCTCACATCAACTCCTGCTTTCTTACCATCATGCTTTTAGAGGCGAAGAGGCTGTGACCTCAAATGCTGTAACTCAGTAATTCCTGAGAAGTATTTTTGGCTGAAATGAAGCTACCAACCAAATTCAACATAGCTTGGACAGGAGAGAATGAGAGGCAAATGCACTGAAAATCAGTGGGAGGAGTAGGGCACACTGATTTGCCACCTTCACTTGAGCGGTACATGGGAAGATGGTCTTGTCCTTCCAGCCACCCACCCAGACATCCCCCCCTTCCAGCAAGGGGCAAGCATACCATGGCTTGTTAACAGGAGGTAACATTTACTAACTTGTCAGCTCCTCTGCAGAAACCAGGAGTATGTGCTCTTGTGCCCGAGTATGCGCACAAGTTTGCCTAGAGTACCCTTCATGGTGGAGTAGCCTACCTGAAATAAATTTCTACTTACTGCAGGTAACACCACAGAAAAGCAGCTAGCACAACTTGGTTCATGCCTTGTAATACATCCTTTCTCACTTCACCACATTCTTGGGTTGCTAGCTCCTGAGTTACTGCCCTTTTGCTTTTGACAGAAAATCTGTGCTATATTTACATACCAAAGGAGAATTAAGCACTCATTAACAGAAACTGCGCTAGAAAGAGTGCCTCTTATTATACAGGACTTACAAGAACTTAACATTCAGGACAAACAACCTATTTATATCCTGCTCTAACTAATCAGAAGTCACTGAAGCATTACAAACCCATACCTTGCAGCGAGTACACTACGATTAGTTTCTAGAAGCCAGCAATGCCATTTAAGTTTTAATGCCATTACTGTTAACAATTCAACTATTTTCTGAGGCATACTGGCACAAGAGCCACATGTACAGCAATTCCTACTCTGTATGTTTTGGGACTAAGCTTAAAGTGGAACAATCTCATGGTTTTCCTCTCTCCTGTGTGTTAACCAAGCATTTCAGGACAAAAATCACAGTATACTCAACAGCTCCTATAACACTATTTCAGGATTACACAGACCAGGGGCATTATTATCATCAATCAGTGTCACTTTTGAAAAAACTCCCATCTCCAAAAGGGCAACTCTACCTTTTTCCATAATAGACAGTAAAGTCTTTGAAATAAGCCATAAAAACATAGTGAAGAGACCTAGAAATGTATGCAAATGGTACCACAGGCCTTGCTTTTCTCCACCAGCAGGTAACTTACCTTCACATCATTCCTTTCACATCACGAACGGCACATAATTAATATAATATCTCATAATATTCCTTGTATATGCAATCCATTAGTAATAAAACTACTCTTTGCTTGCACACAGGCACAAATCATGATATGCAGGGTGAAACAACATTCCTGTAAAACAATATCCTACCTCTATCTAACATTCAGCATTAACTGACCATTCATGATCCATCTGACATGCATCTGAAAGTCCTCAAAACAAAGCACACCCCCATGGCTCAATCTTTTCCCTTCATGCAAGCTTTTATCCCCAGCACAAATTCCAGGTGGAAGAAGGTTACAGCACACGTGATGTACTTGCAGAGGACACTGCACTTGAGCTAATGAAGCTAGACACAGTGCAGATGAGGAGCTTATGCAGCATGATTACTTTTTTTCATTAGAAAAAAAAAAACATCTAGGTAAAATTTGTCAGAAGTAATCAAGCCTTTTGCTGTGGAGTGATGAAGTTGCTACCACATTCACTGTTGGCGTAGACTACACTTGCCTGCGCACAACCAGCTGTAATCAGTACAATCAATTAAGGCACAGGGTAGAAAGAATAAAACCCACAACAAAACTGTTGCCTCTTGATTATCTGCCCTGACCTGTCTTCTTGAAACTTGCCTGGCACTCCAGACCAGAAATTAACAAACATCAGTATTAGGGAGCTAAAAAAGCTTTGTTCTACATTAACTCCTGCAGAACAGAGGAAGGAAGAAGGGGAAAAGAGACATTATCCATACAAATCAGTACCCTTACCAGCCTCCTCATCACCAATTCCTGATATGAGAAGCTTTGGACCAAGTGGGATGTTGAGCACAACTAACATCACTGAACACATTTGACACTGTTCTTTTTCTAGTCACATCAACTCTTCACTTTGTAAAGCAACAGATTTAGTTTTCTTCTTTCCACTGGGCACATGAGTACAGCCCATAGGAAAAAAAAAAAAAAAAAAAAAATGGTTTGGATGGCTATTGAAGTGTCCTGGCATTACTTTTCCCCACATACTACCTGGTAAGTCAGCTGAGGTCAGCGTGAAGCCTTCCTTTACCACTAAGAGTTTTCTGATTAAACTCTGAGCAAAGAAACCCCCATAATAAAAAATACAGCAGTGTGGCCTAACAGCAATCTGCCAAGCAACCTAACAGCAGCCACATACTTCAGATGGTAAATACAAGAATTTTATGCAACTATGAGCAACCTCTTTGCAAAATGAGCCTCACCTCCAAAAATAGGAATGATAAAAAGCTGCGAACACAAGCGACCCTTTCAAAACTACAAAGCTCAGCCCTTTTGGAAACAGCAAATCCCTCTGGAAGCATCTTACATTGTAGGGTGCAGCTTTACTAGCATGTTCAGCAACAAAGTCTCCCCCAAAACCAACCCAATTGAGACACGCGTCTCCTAATACGTCTCCAGAAGGGAACACGAATGCCACCTGCTGGAAGCAACGGGAAAAAACAGGGAAAGAAATTCACCAAAGTGTTAAGTCATGCATTTTTAAACAACTAGTTGAAAGAATCATGGTTATTTATGCCGCTCTCCAGTTTCTGTTTAAGAACTATGCTGAAGAAAACCAAGGGAAGCAAAATAAGAAGGCACAGCAACGGCCATAGACTGAATTACATCAGGTAGAACAGTAAGATTACATTTCAAGCACCCTCAAGACTGGCCGCTGCAAAAAAGGGCTGGTGGTTTGGCTTTCATCTGTCTGTGCCAAAGCAACCAGCCCAAAGGAACAAAAAGCAAACTGGGCAAAAAATGGAACCAAGTTGATCTTTCTGATGTATTTAAAAGCTCAAACCCCAGCAAGTATTAAGCCCATTTATTGAGAATCTTCTACTTACATCAAACTGTGCTATTGCCAAGACCTCCATTTCACTCAAGAGTCTTCACTTTCAAGATTTTCTGCCAAATCATAGTGCCATGCATAGCTACTATGAGTTAAAGAAACAAATTTAAGCAAGTTGCTAACCAAAGGTGACCAAGAACCTAGAGCATCTCGAAGATGACTAATGTAACACAGGACCAGGTACGTGATCACTCCTCCCATAGAACACATTTAATTTTTCCTTAGAAAAACCTTATCTATTACAAGCTGTCACAAAGACTAACCTGCACTCAGTGGCTCAAAGCAGCAGAGCAGTAATCCTCTGCAAACCCTTCCAGTATCTACAAATGCAGATCAAAGTGAGACATCACAAGCATCATGCAGACATTACTCCCACAAAGAAACTCAAAAGAAACACCATGTTTGACCTGGCAGAAAAATAGAATGGCAAATAAAACATAGTTTCCTTCACTGGCAAGGTAGGAGCTTACCACCAGTAACTGCACCAGCTGCTCTGTGGAGGACCCAGTCAAGACAAAAGCATGGTACATTTTGGCTGCAAGTGTGGAAATCAACGGCAATACTTCATAAGTTACAGAAATACTTTTATTAAAGTAAAAACTGTTACCTGCAAAGAAAAAAACCAAAACCACAATACACAAACCTGGGAGCTTTGAAAAGAATTTAAATGTCTTCAGTCTTGACAACAGACTCCCATTTGTGACAATGTTTCCTGTTACACAGAATTTACAAGTGGTATTCACATGTTAGCTTTATTTTCTTTTTTTCATAAAGTATGATTTCAATCACACCCTTTGCTTTCCAAGCTTGACCATCAGATCTACAAGGAAAGATATCAGGTACTAACAGATTCCGGGACATGTTTTTCTTCATCACCTTCTGCATCATCTTCTTCTTTTTCTTCTGCTTTCTCCACCTGAGGTAGAAGTCCATCAAGGTGCAATAACAAACCTTCACTGGTGGATGACCTGATCACCAACCTCTGCACAAAAGGACCTAGAAAACAAAGATCACCAACTTGTTCACACTACCACTTTACATGTCTCCAGGCTGATTTATCTTAGAACCCACACTGTGTCAAGCACATGAGCAGAACTAGAACTACAGAATTATACACGTCCATTCAGCACCGAGTTTAACATCCACCCCAGCAGACTCGGATCACAATGCAATCTACATTCTGGTGCTTTAAAAGGTGTAATTTGATGATTCCTTCAGTACCTCATCAACGATTGACCTTAGTGCTCCCAAGCCTTAGAAAAATACAATTACAGCTTCACACACACACTCCTCCAACACATGAAATACAAATGAACTTGTTACCGTAAAATTTGTTTGAAGAAACTCTCTAAGACTCAATTTGGAGTTTTAGGAAGCAGCACTCTTTATTGCAGCGCTGGGCACACACGCAAATTGTTTCGCAAAGGTGAGCACGCCCATTACTTTGCAAAGCAGCCGTATATTTAGCATACTCATGCATATTTCCAGATTTCCTAGGAACTAATTATAAAATTTGCATCCTAATTACACATGCGCTTTCTTGCTGAGTGGGGGTCTCTGGTGGTCACCGACACCGTGTTTGCTGAATGACCTCATTGCTTGTGCACGCTCACAAGGTCCTAGTGCTGAGTTAGCAGTTGGTATGTCCTTGCTTCTGTTCTGTTCCAGTCTTGCTACCTGCCAGGCACCACTTCGCTATCTTGAAGGCTAGCATCCTTGGACTTATTTACTGTCTCCTTAGTTGTTATCAGTGTCATGATGTTCCTTCCCCTGCCAGCCGAACACTCCTTTCTCTCTGCGTAAGTTAGAACAGTTTGGTCTATTCTACTGTGTTAAAGGGACACACACTTGTTAGTTTAAAATTTCAGCTTACAAACCCAACTGGTACTGATTGGCACCAACTGGCAAGATAAAGGGGGAAGTTTGCTGATCACCCAAATACTCCTCCATGACTAAGAGCACAAAAGAAACCATTCCTAATTCAGGATCCTTCCATGAAATGCTGAGAGAAACCTTTTGACAAGAAAAACTATGGAAGTACTTGGGTTTCCTGACAGGGGATTAAATAGATCTACATTGTATTCTGAGAACATTTGCTTGGTGGTATTTTCAGTCTTCCATTAGATCAAGTGACTCGCAGGGGAATGCCACATTAAGGATAACTACATATCACGTATGGAAAGCCTGAAAGAAACTAAAGAACAGATATCTAAAACTAGATGGTCTAAGTTAGCAAGCACATCTAGACTCCATTGCTGCAAAGATGTGTTAATTACCACGCTTGCTTCCTATAAACAGCAAGTATTTTTAATCAAGCCAGTAAAAGCCCTGCCACAAGAATAAAGCTTCATAATGCAAAATCAGTAGAAATGCTACTAAAACCAGAAGATCTTATCCTTACTTAACTAGGATAGTGTAGCTCACATAGAAACTGCATAAGGACAAAAATACCGTCACTTTCTGCCTCTGTTTTCTTGTATTTCATGTCAACCAACCCCTTATTTTTTATATTTGGGTTGAAAAGCTTCTGAAGGCACATGTTCTTGACTTTGTGCAATCTGTTCTCTCTGTACAGGAGTTACTATTAACAGCATCACTGGAGGAGATATATGACTCTTTTTGCAGACACTAATTCGATATTAAGATAAAAAGTTGTTTTCTTAGCCTAAACAAGGCTATTCTTCCACAAAACTGTGGCCATAAATCACTATTTCCACTCCAGCTAAGCAGATGACATTTGATTAAAGTTTACTTCATTATGACAAAGAGCAGTGTATTAATTGTTCACATTTTTTGCTCAGAACAGTGAGCACAGCCCAAAGAATAACACACAGAATTTACACCCTTATTGCTTTGTAATGTCATCCTTTTGCTAAGAAACTAAAAAAAAAAAAAAAGACCAGCTTTCCCAACGGAAATTTAAAAAATATCTCTGTAATAAATAAAAAAACCTGTGATACAACTTCAAGCAAGGCAGACAGATGTTAACTGATGCACAAGGTTTAACTACGGCATCTCCAGGTGGATTTTAAGCTCGGATTCTTTGTGTTGAGCCACAACAGGGTCATATCAGTGGGGTCAACCAATGCACACAGATGCTGAAGACCTCCATGTCTCATGAGGATTTCCTTGCATGGTTCTGATCTACTTAAGCATCAAGCCTGCAAACTTAGTTTTTTACATCATCTCACTGCTTGCCTTACAAAGACACTTACATAGTGCTGCTGTGTGATTACAGTTCACAATTCAGTTCTTCCTATCCCAAGGCAGACAAAGCAGCAAGGTCATACAATAACAATCCAGTAAAGAACAATAACTTCTTCATTTTATTTGCTCTAACTAAGTCATTAGAAGAACAGCTACTTACCATAAGTCAATGGCTTGAATGTGCAGATATCATTGATAACTGTTTTTAAATTCGCAATTATCTGCTCAGTAGGCATATCCAGCTGAAAAAGGGTAATGCAAAGTTAGCCATGATGATACTTATACCCTAGATTAATAAATCTGAAAACACTGGGTATATATTTATTCAACCTTTGTTGAATAAGTGTGCCATTAAGGAGTTAGAAATCCCACTAACAGCCTTATCCAAATGACTCACAGAAAAAAGTATTTTATACATGGTTGCACGCTCACCAGGACTTTCTGTATTTCTACTTATGACATTAAGTCCCCACAGCTCTGTAACAACATGTACCCTTAAAGAGGTGAAAAGTCCTAAAAAAAAAAAAAGTATGTACACAAGTGTTTTTGCGAAAATCTTATTAAAGAATTTGAGGAAAGAAGCTTCAAGAAGTAGCTGTCAAAGACCACAAAACAGATCAACAAAGAAAAAAAAAAAAGGCATCTAAAATTGAAGGCATTAAGAACCAAATGAATCATTTAAAAATTATAAAGTGAACCAACACAGTTGCCAAAAAATTAATACCTTCATCTTCCCTCAAATACCAATCCCCTTAAATCATGACTGCTGTTCATCTCATCTGGACTCTCCTCAAGAACACATAACTCATGATCAAGAGAGATGCCAACCTGAATCAAAGTCAGGGCTCACTGTCTCTCAGCTCCTGAAGAGCTTAACATGCATTTCTCAGACTTAATGTTCGGCTGCCACAATGTCCCGCTATGCTTGATTTAATTTGCTGTCTGGTCTCACCCAGATTATCCACATACCTTTATCTGGATGAAAAATTGAGTTCTTTTTCTACAAGTTCAAGCTATGGAATTAAAAATACTGTTTTTCTTACAGAATTAACTCCATTTCAGGGGGAGCATACAGGTATCATTGGTGTTCTCTCTTCCTCCCTGCCACCTCCCCATGTAACATAAGCAGATTTCATTAGTATCTCATCTGTAAATGTGCACAGTACATTGCAATAGAAATGCTGTCGTACTCGACTACTCTCCTACAGATCTGGTCCATTAATATCTCTTTATGCTGTGCCAGCAGACTTACAACCCAAATGCAGTTCCTCTGCTATGCATGCCACATGACATTTGTCTTTATCATTGTTACACTGATTGCAAAGGGCTTAATCACCCAAAAATTAAGCAGACATGTTAATGCTGAGCATTTCACTGTATGACAGACTCACCATGCTGTACTGAATTAAAAATAAAGAAGCCATTTAAAGAAAACAAGTAACTGGTAATAACTAATTAGAAACTTTACTTCAAGTTAAGGGTTGAATAGCGTTTCCTTCCAACCTAACACTTCAATTTTACAATTTCAGTGAGCTAGTTGACATTCCTCATCCATAACCAAGTCTAGAAGCATTCAGAACAGACAGAATTTGCAAGTTACTTTGAAATTACAACTTCATATAAAGATTTAGAAATACCACACATTACAAGACAAGACCAACCCATTTCAAAATATTGAGACATTAATTTACATTCTGTATTTATTAAGACAGGAAAATAGGACAAACTGACTTGCATTCAGTCAGAAAACATAGCACATCTCAAGAAATCACAAACCATCATTTACTTGAGATACCAACAGCTCCATAATGAAGACAGGTAATGCTCAAAGGTGTCCCAGCATCTCAAAATAGCTTCCACATCCAAGTAAATATTTCAGCTTCCAAATAAGTATTCCACAGTAAATCCTTGTGTATACACAGTCACTGTGTATAAGCACTTGGATATTTAGTTCAATTCAAGCCTTTGGCAACCTGACACCAAGTACTCTGGACCAGATCTTCAGCGCTGTGCAAGCTACTCTGTTCAGATTGACTGCATCAATAAATACAAGAAAATATCTAAAATAAATAAATAAGAACTTTGAGTCCTGAGCTTCCCTGAAGAATAACCATGCCTGCAGAGGGAGCAACTATTAATTAGTTTCTAGTCCACTTTGTATACAAATACAACCTAATCACAAAATGCCTTAGAAAATGACAGCATACACTATCATCAGAACACAGAAATTGTTACCTTACTGTTTCAAGTCTAGAACACATCCCTCTAGAGCAGCATAAGGTGCTGTAAAGAGGTGCAAAGCTATTTGTTCCTTTTTTATTTTAAAAAGGAACATAAAATGTTTCTCTTGAGAGGGGCCTCCCACTAACTGCGGCCTAATGGGAAATTGCCTCTTAATACTGAGCACTGCACAAGCTTCCCCAGAACAGATCATTTTTAAAACTTGATTCATCAAGTCTCAACACCTCTAATCTTCTAGGGGATCTTTAGAAGACTGCAAGTGAATACACAGAAGAGCCACTCAGCTATTTGCTGGCTAAATACACAAATAAAAAAATGTCCTGCTATTAAAACACTAGCTTTAACCACAGAAATGCTTTTCTGAACTGTATTTAGGGAACTACATTGAAAGATAATTCAGAGCACTGAACCGGTACTGCAAATTTAACCACCAGGCAGTTCGTATATAACACACGCATAGGGAATGGCAGTCATGGCAGGGCAGAACCACTTGATAGAATATGAGAAATTATGAACACAAAATGATTAATGCTCTGCCAAACAAGATTACTGTCAGCTGTTTAACTCCATGCCTCAAGAATCAGAGGGGAAGAAAATAAAGCTAGAAATTAGCCAGTAAGAACACCCATTAGCAGACAAAGCAAAGCTGCTCTACATGGCAGAAGCAGCATGAGCGTGCACATCACACAGAATATAGACAGGAACACAGTTCAAGAGCTCAAACAACTGCCTGCCAAAAAGAGCAAGTCCTGCAGATGCAAAGGCTATAAAGGATGAGGCTAACTCATCTTCTACACCACAACAAACACCTTCAACTCCAAGGTGCATAGTTTATGGCTGAATCTCTCTCTCATCCTCGACTTGTCAAGTGTTGGAAATAGCATGGCTGACAGGCAAGTTTTTCCACGTGGTGTTTCAAATAAAGAACAGCTCGAACACGTACCAAAAGACAACTATGCTTTTTGCATTATTCCCTTCATCCCCCACTACATATATTTCAGTTCTTGAGCATCTGAAATGGCAAGACTTAACAGCTCTTCCTTAACTGTGGGACTGTTTTTCCCCGCTCCTTTAAGGAGTTCAAAGCTTAGAATCCATGTGTCTTTTCTCTTTCAAGAGACACTAGCACTTGGGGCCTTCAATCCCACAAACAGCCAGGAGGTAGATGCTACTTCCAGTGCAAACTGACCCTTCTATTTCCTGTCTTAACTCTTACTTCCATCCAGCTGCACATTCTGTGTGCCAAGTTTGATATCTCTCTGGTTCAGTACACATCTCTTCATGCTTTTAACCCCGTGAATAAAAACAGTGCTCCTGTATACATGCCCTTTCCAGAAAGGGCATCCTTAAGAACAAACCTTAAGGTCTCACTTCCTGAAACCATCTTACTCTGTTCCACAGAAAAAACACTTCATAGGCAACTCTCTGCAGATAGGAAGACATGCTAGAATTCCTTCCTGATGTCACATTTGGACTCTTGATTTTCCTCAAGATGACTCCAAATTTCCAAACAAAATTTTGTGATGAACAACAGCACCCTGTCTAGGTTCAAGGCTTATGTCAAAACCCTCAAAAAATGCCCTCTCCAGATAGCTTCTATCTGAAGGAGATATCCCAAGTGTTCTTATTTGTCTCCCTTCTGCATTAAGCTCCGCATCTTAGAGTGAGATTTTTACATTCTCAGCTTCTCAACTTCAGATCTACTAATTAAACTTAACTAAGCTTTTCAAAGACATCGCAATTACTGCTAAGACAACACCACTGAGGCATTACATCAAGCCACTGGCCAAAACTGAACTAACAGGCAACATAAGACAGCAGCACTACAGGGAAACCATCTCTTTGAGTAACGCCAGCTTGTCAGACTCCCAGAAACATTTACACTACTGTTTGGAATACAGCAATAGATCTTCACACTTCTGTGTAATTCACAAATTATTATTTTCCTCATTGATGAGATTCAAATTTTAAAGGCTCTTGATTTAGTGGTGAGCTGATATGCATTACACTCAAGGCTCTCTCATCCTCCCAGAGACTTGCCTGCATTCCATTTCCTTCCAGCGCCACTGTGCAAACAGTAGGGAAACTAGGTCAGTTAAGGATAGTAGCTAGAGAGTGTGGAGACTTCTTACACAAGCCATAACCACCAAGTAATACCCCTGCACACAACACACGGAAGTGAGACAGAGCATGTCACACTGTGTGTACAGTGCTGGAGTCACCTCTGTCATGTAGGTGACTTGAATGTAGCACATAAGAACTCTGTAAGTAAACTCTCACCACACTAATTCTGATCTAAGATGAAGAGTTCATTCATGAGGTCCTCTTGCTTACTTGCACAATGACATCTCTGGATGCACCAGACCTTCTGGAGTGCCACAGAACTGCAGAGCTGTGCTGCCCAGACACAGAACCTAAGGTAATACGTAACACCAAGATCTTACACCGCTAACAGGACATGGTCTGAACTTCAGAAACTCAAGCCACAGCTGCAGGACACCACACAAAGCAGAACCAACTGCAATTGCACTGAACACTGTCAATACATCAGCACTTTTCATCCACCTTTATCTGAAACCTGGCTTTTATTCTTTACTACACAAGAAGAAACTTTACAATAAGTTTAATTTGCAGGGGTACTTTTAGGTTGACCTACAGTATAAAGTGACCAAAGTTTAAGCAGTCCAAAGGAAAACCTGAAGAATACAGTCACAATATTACAAACCACAACTGACCTATGGATTCGAGGCATTTCACACTGTCAATTAAACTTACTTACTAAATAGTTAAAGGTACCCCCACCTGTATCAAAGTGAAATATGTAACACACTGTAGCAGAATAGTCCCATAGCCCTCAGTTTTTACTATCATACAGACAAGAAAGCCCTTGAAATTCACATGCACAACTTGGAGCAGCTACCCAGAATTTATAAACTTGCTTATCTCTAACTCCGACAGACAAAGCTTCATTGGTCACTTATCATGTATACTTTCTTTCTGTACTAGTTATCAGATAAAGGAAAACTAAAATTTAATCAGGCAGGATTACAAACAGACAAAACAGAATGAAGACAAGACACAGTTTTGATCAGGGAAAAGAAATGAAAAAAGACAGAAAATATGTTCTTATATAACTTGATTTCCTCCATGACAGCAAAGTGCAAATTAGCTTTATATTCCAGGTGTAAAGCTAACAGTTCCTGCTTTTTGCTCCAGTCCAGAGCTAAAGTTATCAAAAATAAATGAGTCTTTAATTAGTATGTTAAAGCAAACACTTTTTGATCCACCTGTATATACTGACCATGTACTTACAACCCATAGCTTATTTACTTAAAAGAATATCGAATAAGCTTTATTTTGCTCACAGAAGGGTGCTGAGGAGGAAAAGAGGGAAAGGGAAGCCTGTGTTAAGATGTCAACTCACAAGGAGATTACTAGGAAAAGTACCCTTTTAATTCTGTTTTGTTCATTATTACAATTCCTTGCCACAATATAGGGGCAAATACAGATCCCATTCTTGGCATCCTTAACTTCTTAGCATCAGGTATGCTTTGCTCTCAGTTTTAGCTGAGCCATCTTCTATGACCACACATCAACAACAGAGAGGGCTGACATCAGCTGAAGCCATGACACGAAGCCTATGAATTCCATTTACTTCGCAGGTCAGAACATAGCTAGAAATCTTAGGAACATAAAGATTAAAAACATATTTTTTCCCCTCTTTTAATGCTAACTTCAGGTCTGCTCAGCAGAATAAACTTAAGCAGTCTATGCACAACTTACTCTTGCTATTCTTGTCTTGATTACACACTCGTCTTGTACTGCATACTCAAGACCATCTCTGTAGAATTGCAGCATTTTGGGAATGTCATGGCCCAGGGAATCTAATTAAAAAAAAAAAAAGGTAAAAATGTTGTCTGAGAAATGCTTACTAGCATTTTGGCTAAATGCTTACTAGCAATTCTCAGAAATGCATATTAGCATTAGCCAAAATTAGCATTTTGGCTAAATGTGATATTGGTCAAAACAGGAATCTTTCCACTGAGGCAGTTAAACTCACTAAAAATGTAGTTTTATGAAGAACAGTGCCCTCACACCCACTATCTAAATCATTTCTATCTTCCCTCCTTCCTCATTCATCAGCAGATATGAAGAGCTCATACAGTAGGAAACATAACAAAGGTTTCACTTAAAATACAGAACCTGTTTTGTGTATATATAAAACAAAGCTTTATTAACTAACACTATTAAACTGGCTTGAAAGACCAAAACCTAGAGTTAGGTTTAGAATAAACTTCAAGTCTTCCTGGAAAACAAAGTCTACAACTACATAACAGCAAGGTTAAACACAACATGGAACACACTGGCCCAATCCAGCTATTCGCACAAGTCAAGAGAGCTGTTTCTTATCACAGCTGCAAGGGCTCATGTGACAGATTTACACCATCACTCCATTGCTTCTAATACCAAGCATTACCTCTCCCACACATCTTTTGATGGCTCCAAGTCAAACTGGCCTTGGATAAGCTACAATCCACGTAAATTGCACAATAATGGCATAATGTAACTTCCATTTGTTTCAAGAAATATCTGGAGTATACTCTGTTGCAATGTTTTGGATAGGTTAATAAGTTTGTCTCAAATGTTTAGGAGCCTAAAAACACTGCCTGTAGTTTGAAAACACGAAGACAGATGGGGCAGTGTTAAAGACTCAGTGCTTCACATAGCTCTGTGTTTGACAGACACTTTTCATTTTCTCCATATTTGAAAATACTAAAGCTTAAGTAACTCCACTGTTGAGCAGCAAAGAACAGACAGAAGGAGCAGTAGCAGTCATGAAATTGGGATCCAAACAATTGCACAACAGTTCAACAACACAACTACCTCAGCAAGTACTGTTTTGCAAACTGTTTCTGCTCTCCTGGGTAATTTTATAATACTATTAGGGCTCCTCAGGGCTAACAAGTACAGAGGCAACTAGTAGGCAAACTTACCTTGACTCTAAACCCACATTTGCCTGCTGTGGGAGAAAAACACAGTTCTAAATTCCCAAAACTGCTCTTATCTAAAAGTATTACAGTCACATACAGTCTAACACACAGTGTTAATTACACATCCCCATCAAAAAAGTTTTGTGGTCACCTCTAGAGTGGTATCTTGTTCAGTATTTGAGATTTATAAGAACACACTGCTTCTCACTTTTTTTTGTATTTGGGTATTTCCGTCTCAGTTTGCTCCTTAATGGTATTAGCTTAGGCATTATTTCAGGAACAGCTATGTAAGAGTCCACTTGGATTTCATCTTCCAAAATCTACAATAAAAAGAATTAAATACATTTAGGAACACAATAAATTACCTCAGTACACAAGCTGACCTATAAGCATATCCATGCACAGAAACCCATCTCTCACTCTTCTTACTGGCTGCTAACTTCAAGCCAGAGTTTATTGGACACGAGGTTTCTAACTCTCTCCCCTGCTCAACCACTGTTTAAGTTAGAGTATTTATATAAATCATAAAACAAAACCAAAAAAGCAAAAAAATACCCATTTGATTAATTCAACTCCTCCCACAACAGCAGCTCCGTTCTCTCGAGCTATTTCAGCTTCTTGCTCATTCTGTCGAGAGAAAAAAAAAATAAAATCAGTAACATCTGTACTACCAACTAGTCTATATCAACAGCACTGGACAGGTGATTTATCTTGGACAACTGGGTATAAAACCAGGCTATTTACAGGCTAAGAAGGATGGTTTGAGGCAATCAGCGACCAAAAATGTCTAATGCTGGTGATTTAATATAACAGCAACAACTCTACTCCACATCCCAGTAAGAACAGAAAACAAGTCTTTATTCAGCTTGTAGTGGAAAAGGAGAAAAGCCCATCCTATTTCCTGAGGTGCTCTATTGTCATGGTTTAAACCGGCTGGCAATTCAGCCATGCAGTTGCTCACTCACTTCCTCCCCTTCCTCCCCCCCACAGAGGGATTGGGAGGAGAATCGAAAGAATGTAACTAACTCCTGCAGGTTGAGATAAGAACAGTCCAGTAACTAAGGTATAACACAAACCACTGCTGCTACCACCAATAATAATAATGAT
>WYDI02036229.1:0-52377 GCA_009867235.2 Psittacus erithacus | reverse complement strand
GAACCACACAGCTTGGTGTCATTGGCAAACTTGCTGAGGGTGCACTCAATCCCACTGTCCATGTCACTGACAAAGATATTGAACAAGACCGATCCCAACACCGATCCCTGAAGGACACCACTCGTTACTGGTCTCCAGCTGGACACTGAGCCATTGACTACAACTCTTTGCGTGTGGCCATCCAGCCAGTTCTTTATCAACCAAGTGGTCCACCTATCAAATTGATGTATCTCCAATTGATGTCTCTCCAAATTGATGTCTCTC
Source organism: Psittacus erithacus (assembly GCA_009867235.2). Lineage (NCBI taxonomy): Eukaryota > Metazoa > Chordata > Aves > Psittaciformes > Psittacidae > Psittacus > Psittacus erithacus. The sequence goes on along the minus strand of WYDI02036229.1, from coordinate 52,113 downwards.
CAATTGATGTCTCTCCATCTATCAAAATAGATGTCTCTCCGAGGTCAAATCAATGCATAGAAATTTTTAATTCGGCAGGCATTAAAAGAAGCTTATGGACAGATTCATAATACCTATTGTAGGCAGCAAAGTTATATATTCCAAGAGATAAAAAGCAGGCTTCTGGCCCCAGCTGAAGTCACATCTTTCCATTCTGTTGATTGAAAAGAGACAAATACAGAGACTTCCACAAAAAGCAGGTATTTTTGCATCCAAATTCAGAACCTTTGAGAGTGATCTGACTCGTGACAGAGACTAGTTCTCTACTTATTCATACTTGTCCTTGAAATGCATTTTTTTTCTCATATTTTATGGAATTTGTGAACAAAAATAATATTTCCTGTGAAGTTAGAGAACCTCCTGGGGGTTTTGATAGACATTTGAAACTTCTCTAAAACATTCTCTTGGCTTCTGACACACACATTCCAGTAGAGTAGCAGCCCTAGGCTTAACACTAGACAGTTTCCATCTTAACTCCTGTTGCTGAACTTCGCAAAGACTGATGCATTATCTCAGCATGGTTGTATACAGACTAATTCTCTAAAGAAAGCTCTGAAACTAATTCGATCTGAACCAGTCTGTATTTCAACAAATTTGCCCCTGAAGTCAATAACAGAATTAAAAAGACAAGGACTTGGATGTTAATGGAGTATTGTTAGAAAAGAAGAAAAAGAGCAAACTTAAAGAAACCTCAAGTTTCTAATTAGTGAGACTGTAAGGAAAACAACCAAATGCAGGGTCTGTAAAATAACACAATGTTCTTTCCAGCACTTTATATTCTCAGTGGGCCTGATCCAGTCCTTATTCAGAAAACATTTCATAGACTTCAGGCACGTTGCTATGCAGTGATCTGTGATCTGTTTCATTAATCTAGAAAAAAATTCTAACTAGCAACACAACACCCTTTCATAATCCCAAAGCACAGCAACAAAGAAGGTTTACTACTATCTAGTGAGCCATACATAATATAGCTCATCATCAAACTTCCTTTCTGCAGCAGCAGTAAAACAAATCTGCAATATCCCTTGAATCTTCCACAAATATCTGTGTTCTAAGTATAGAGATAACAGAGACAAATTAGACTCTGTACTGCTGAACACATGTAACCAATAAAGATTTAAAGACAAATCAACCAAAAAAGCTCATGTATATTTTTGCACTCAGCATGTAACAATTTTTAGTCCAAGTAAATGCTGTCTGTATGCTGCAGGAAGGTGGCCCAGCCTCCTTTCACTGGAGAACAACTGTAGGTGCCAAAGATGCACAGACGCATTCACAGAGAGAGCTCGGCTTCAGTGCTCTGCTCCCCCAGTACAAGGTCATACTGCATTATACCCTCTATCTGAGATAACCGTTCCTAGGGTGAAGAGATCAGTATTGTGTATGAGTATGGTCTATTTCTCTATGTAACTTTAATTAATATTTTAATGCAAAGACTGTTTCTGCTCTATAGCATTGAGCAAGACATTTAAAGTGCACACTAATTATGGATGGCAGGCTGATTTAAATAAAACCTGGTTACAGACCAGTTTATTATAGCAAGAATATAATGTTGCATTTTGCATATTTAGCACTGTACCATCTATCTTTATAATTTTACCTTTATAGTATTTTTGCTGACTATCTGCAAATACTTTAACACAAATACTTTAATCTAAATTGCATTATACCACTGTCCCTCAGACTGAAATGCATTTTAGGCACTGAAAAAAACTGCCGTAGACAAAGCAGCAAACTCTTCCCTATAATACAACTTTTTCCCTTCTAATTTTTTTTATCTGCATAAAGGTTAAGTTCTAAATCTGCCACCATTAATTTTTACATGCCACAGTGAATATGAACCTAAATAAATAGTGCTATGCCCTGGCAGCATGGGGAAATGCACAGAGGCAGAGTAGTCTGTCTGAACACAGAAGATGTGATTTTTCAAAACAGCCCACTCTGCTGGTGTCCCAGCACGTGTCACGAATCCTCAGTTCATTAAGGAAACTGAGCACAACAATGGTTCTCTGAAGTAAGCCAACAAAGAGAGTTTGAGTTCTGTAACCTGTGAGCTATAATAACATTGCAAGCAAGTACAGACACAGCTAAGCCAATATATTACAACATCAGTCAATTATCTCCACTCAGGCTAGTAACACAAGAGATGATGACTTAAACATGTAAGATGTAAGGAGAAGGCAGAAATATACTTTAGCTTAGGCTCCTGCCTTCTAGTTCTCTTAGCCCAAGCCAGAAAACTGTGGAAGTAGAAGGGGGAAGAGAGGCTGACAATATTTCTTTCAAACTACAATTGCATTTGTGTAGTCTGTGCTCATCTCTCTCATGCTTGCATCTCATGAATACTCTAAGAAACAAATCTGTCAACTACGTTTCTGAAGAAACTGCAAATTTTGAGTAAATACTGGAGTACTTTCAAAAAATTAGTTCATAATTCAGAAAGAGCAGATATTAATGATAGAAATTAAATCAGCAGTTTTATAGATACCAAACTATAGAACACCAGCCATGTAATTTTTAAGTTATAGAATCAAAATCAAAGAATGGTTAGAGTTGGAAGGGACCTTAAAATCACCTAGTTCCAATTCCCCTGTTATGGGCAGAGACACCTCACACTAAACCATGTCACTCTGTCCAGCCTGGCCTTGAACACTGCCAGGGATGGAGCATTCACAGCTTCCCTGGGCAACCCATTCCAGTGCCTCACCACACTCACAGCAAAGAACTTCTTCCTTATATCTAACCTGAACTTTGCTTGTTTAAGTCTGAACCCATTACTTCTTGTCCTATCACCACAATGTCTGATGAAGAATATCTCTGTGGCATTCTTGTAGGATCCCTTCAGATACTGGAAGGCTGCTCTGAGGTCTCCACACAGTCTTCTCTTCTCCAGGCTGAAGATCCTCAACTTTCTCAGCCTGTCTTCATATGGCTTCTAAAAAGCCTATAACTTTCCATCCCAACACCCCAGTCACAGGAGCCATCCCAGCACATTTCCATGATTTCAGCGATATCATATCACCATAGATGTGCACACATCTCTAATTCTTTTTGTCTATTCCCCAAAAGTTCAATCAAAAGATCCAGTGCAATTCAATTTAGGTAAACCAAGCACTTGTAATTGATTTCTTCTGCCTTTAATTTGCAAATACAGATTAAGATTTGTTAGCTGTCATGATTCAGAGAAAATTAAAAGTATATATTGGTTGCTGACAATTTACAAGGAGAAAAAAGTGCTGAAAGAGAGTAACATAAAACCACCACTTTGAATTACAGATTTGCTGTAGAGCATCTCCAGGGAGGCATTTTTGGGTACATATGAAGTAGAGTTTTGTTTAATAAAACGGAATGTGCTAGAATATAGAACCCTGTATTCATAAACTCTGACCCTCCCCACAATGTCTGAGTGGATGGACACATCTTCTAAACTCACGTGTTATAGCTAGCACAAAGTATAGCTTTATTAAAGTAAATTCTGGCTCTGGTATTTTTCAAACATGCACAATGCAAATATTTTCAGCAGGAGCTAGTTCTGAATGATTAAATCAGACATCTCCAATGCTGACAGATACTGAAAAGATTCAATAAAACAGAATCACTCCAGGCTTATCCTTCTTCTGTCATCATGGGAAAAAAAATGTGTTTTTCCTATCATTGCTAAAAGATGTCTTTTTGAGGAGAAATTAAAGTACGCGTTATTAAAAGGCCACGAGACATCAATATATATTTATACTCATTAACTATTTATAAGAAGTATTTGTTTTCTAACGCCTTAAAGAGTATCTCCATTAATCATAAAAACCAGATAATTCTGGCTCAAAACTCAATTTATAAGCACCAGTGAAGGCAGTGTTTTCCAGTGAGCAAGGTATGCATGACCAAAGGGGAACCACTTGCCTCTTCTGCACCCTGCACTTGCCTAGTCCATTAGGATGGCAAACTGCAAGAACGCACAGACTGCAGAACTTGCCACAGAAGCCTCCACTCTCTGTTGGATCCCCTATATTATAGAACTGCACAGAACTGAGATGAGAAACACAAGGAATGTAAGTCCATTTCCATCACTAAAGTATTTCTCCATCAGGAAAACAGTGACACAACTTACTTTATTATAAGAATTTCTGTGATAACCAGAGACTGAGTTTCATCACATACATCACTGTTTCAATTCACGGTGTGCTTTGGAACAATTGACTCAGTCCATAATGACCAGGCTTCAAAGCAGTGATGGTGCCCCGGGTTCAGCAGTAGCAGTCATTTTTCTCCTTCTTAGTAGCTGGTGCAGTGCTGTGGTTTTGACTTTCAGCCTGGAAACAGCGCTGATAACACCGATGTTTTCAGTTGCTGCTCAGTAATGTTTACTCTGACCAAGGACTTTCTGAGCCTCATGCTCTGCCAGGGAGGAGGGGAAGCTGTGAGGAAGCAGAGATGGGACACCTGACCCAAACTGGCCAAAGAGGCATTCCATACAACAGCACATCATGCCCAGTATATAAACTGGGGGCAGTCACCCAGAAGGGCTAGATCACTGCTTGGTAGGGCTGGGTATTGGTCAGTGGGTGGTGAGTGGTTTTATTCTCTTCCCTTGTTATTTCCCGCATCATTATTATTATTGGTGGCAGCAGCAGTTTGTGTTATACCTTAGTTACTGGACTGTTCTTATCTCAACCCATGGGAGTTACATTCTTTCGATTCTCCTCTCCATCCCTTCAGGAGCAGGGGGAAGGAAAAGGGAGAGTGACTGAGAGGCTGCGTGGTTCTGAGTTACTGGCTGACTGGACTTAAACCACGACAGGTGGGATCCGTAATTCCTTGTGCCAGAAGAAGGACACAGAGTGAAGTTTCTGAACTCCAAGAGAAACATTCTGACCTAATGCAATGCAGTGTTAGCTACTGGATTCATGGAGATATCAGCAGGACTTCCCAAAGGGCTGTTAAATACCTCTGAGCTCCCTATAACATGCGTGCTGTTAAAAGCAGCCAGACAGATTGCTATCAAAATGCTAAAACACTCCAAGTTCTTCCACATAAGTGGACTCCAGACCTCTGCAGCGTTAGTTAATCCAGTCATTGTAACTGAATTCATTGCCACCTGTGCTTTTCAAAGTACAGATTTGTGTCTGAAATAGAAAGTGTGCACCAAGCAATATCGTACTGACCATAGAGAGCTTTCTGCAAAACCCAAAAGAAAGTCACTTCTACAACTTTCTCCTAAGCAGAGCCTAAGTTGTGGAAAACATTACAGTTAAAAGGTTGCACAGATGCTTATGAATTTGGTATTTCACCCCCCTTTTTTCTTTAACATTAATAATATTTATATTAATGAAGGCTGAGTAGGTGTAAGAGGTGTCTTTTTTATTGATTGTTCCTCATCTGAAGTTTTAGTGATAGCTTCACAGCTCCTCAATTACTATGAGGTCATGATGACGGCAAGCCCAGGAGAGGAGAGATCACTGCATACAAATGTTCTGTTACCCTGCAGTATCTTAAATATTTTTGATTTAACAAGCAAGGACAGAGGAAAAGCATATATGTCAAATAATCTGAATTTAACAGGTTTTCCATGAAATGCAAATGCCTTTAGAGGTGAAAGAGTTTTGATTAGGAGATGTATAGCATTGAAAAGATGCTGGATATTCTCAACCTCCATCAAATACTCTGCAAACTAGTTTCTTGTTAGAAATTCTCAGAAACTCTGACAAACTGCACTGCAGGCATGGCACACTAAGTCGCTAACACTGTAATTAGCTGCCCTATAACACAGCATGACTATAGTCCTCAACTGGGAGATAATGAAATAAAACATTTCTAGTATTACTCTCACAAATATTAATATGGAAAATGTATATATTAGCTTTCAAGAGAACAGAGATTTAGCCTGGCATGGAAGCACTGTGGAAAAAAAAATGGAAAACATTCATTTCTTTTTGGCAGCAAAGAAGAGAGGTCACAGTATGAGAAGGTGAAACATACCTGAGGAATACAAATTTTTGAACACAATTTGATGATCATTTATTTCAATAGCAGTTTATCTTTCTTTGCCTTTCTCTGTTCATACAACTACACACCCCTCCAGGCTGAAGAGCCAAGCAAGGTTAAAGCTCTGCCCCAGCTTTTCACATCAGGTAGCTTGAACCCCAGTGCAGCACCTGATCCAGTTCTTGCCATAGGTCAGTAACATGGTGGGGGCAGCAGCAATGGGCTGAGGGACTGGATGATGAGCACAACCATACTGCAATGATAGGCAGAGGCACTGCTGCACCTACCCCCAAGCTGTGGCCCAACAGTCTTGAGTGCCTCCCCAGGTCTGCACCACTACTCCAGCTGCTGCCCCAAGCAGTTGCTTTGGACAAGTGTGGACAGAGTACACGCTGCAGGCTGGACAACGAGAAAAGATACTGTTGTGGCTGAGGCACTGGGCTAAGATTCAAGACATCAAAACTGAAATTCTCTCATCTGCTGCAGACTTACTGGTCCATTTTAGGTCTGCCAAGCAGTGTCTCCATCTCTCATTTCCCTGCAGGACAAGGGATTCTGACCATTCCACTATTTCAGTCTCAGAGGCAGGCAGGCACGCTCCTTTCTCCCTGTTTGCAACGTCTCATGCGGCAGGGCCTCCATACACTACTGTAGCAGAATAACAATAAGGATCCTTTTCAAATGGCAATCACAATTACATGTAGCTCAGGGTGAACATGACTGACAGCTATAGACAAACGAGGATTAGAAATGAAAAGAGTAGGAGAGAGAAACTATCTGCTAGCAGCTGATAATACTGCAGGGGAGCAGTAGGAATAAAACACTGAAGAATAGTTGTCAACTTCCCTCTCTTCTGTGGTGGGATTAGTAGAAAAGGTTAGACTATACATTATCCAAGAGTCATTCTAATGATGTATCTCTCTGAGGTTTTCATAAAATTAATCTCTCAATAATAAGACATAATACAGGTTTCATGCATACTAGGTAATTAAAGAGCTTGATGAATAGATGAAATAGTGAATGTTCTGGATCCTTAAACAAATCACAGCTTTAAATTTCATTAATTTTACATTTACTCCAAGACCTAATTTAAAATTGGCAAAGCTTCCTTACCACTGAAACCAGAAATCATTAAATGAAACTGAATTGTATTATTTATTGTTGTCTCAGGCCAATAAAATACATCAACTTACAATATCAAAATGACAGAAATATGACAAAAACTCTACTGTAATAAAAATAGTTTGAAAAATTCACTGCAGCTCTTGGTTGAAAATTTAAACAAGAAAATCAGTTCACAGATACTTTCTCAGCCTTTTCATTTTCTATCCTGTGCCTAGGGGCTACCACACGGGAAGGTTTATAATAATTTAACCATCATCTTCTAGATTTTTGAGGGAGGGGAAAGCAAAGAAAGAGAGTACTGATTCTATCTAGTTTCTAGGCAAAGAAAACCATGCAAGACATTTACTAAAGTCAGCAGAGGACATATGAACGTGTGCAGCACTCTGAAATATCACGACCTGAGTAAAACAGACGCTGCTTAAAGCAGTTCTTCAAGGTTTCAAGTTGTAATCAGAGTAAAATCTGTAAAATGCAAATAGGGAGAACAACAATGACTCATGACTGGGAAAACAGTGACTTAAAATATCTCTTTTAATATGAAATCAGGAAAAAAACCCACTTCACAAGTGATTACAAAGTAATCTAAAACCAGTGTGTCAGTTATCTGTATGGGGCATATTTTGCAGTTTGGTACCTCAGGCAGCTGTGTTGGTTTAACAGCCCCAAAATGTGTCATCACGGCATTTCCAGCACCCTATCCCATCCCTTCCTCTAGCCCCGCTGCTAGAGTTCATTTTCTGGTGGTTAAGTGAGCTGAGCAGGCACAGAATGCCCTGTTCAGCAGCAGCAGGCTTGGCAATGTTTGCTGCCATCCTGTATTCAGCTTCCCTCATCCTGCCACACACGTATACAACCCCCAGACATAAGGGCAATTCTTGCTCTTACTGAAGGCGTATTGTTGAATTAAGATCCATCTCCAAAGCAATTAAGCGCAGTCCCGCTTTTCAGAAATACAAGAGTGATTAAATTCTGCCCTGGTGCTTTTTGGAATTCAAGACCAATAATCTTCATTATGTCTGTTCCTTTTGAGATTAGTTTGGTGATGTTTCTCCCACAGATGCCTGAAGAGAAATACTCTACAAATGAATGCATTTAACATAGGAGTGGGATAATGTAAACTGCCTCTGTGCTGGAGTCCCGTATGTAATGCCTTTCCAGATTCTGTGCTATTCTTTATAGGTCTATTTTATTTGTTTTATTATTCTCAGATACTAGCTTTTCATATCTTTGCTTTTCTTCAGTAGGTCACCAATGAAAGTGAACAATTTGCTTAATCTTCTCCTTTTTCTCTCATGTAAACCCATATAATAAGATTATCTTAAACTTTTGACATAAGTCACCCATCAAAATGCAGCAGATGAAGGAAGAAGAGCAAAGATTCTTTTCAGAAGTGGTTCCTGCTGGCAAATACCCAGCTTACAGACTTCCTATTGCTTTGCTGGAAGCATGAATTAGCAGTTTGCTACAGCTGCATTGAAAAACCCTTCACCACTGATAATATCTTTTCTTCAATAACAATTCTCATGCCTATTTAACAGTTTGTCTAATCTGTAAGACTGAAGGAGTTTAGCAAGGGAAACTTTAGCGCATCACTATGCTTTGGTGAAGACCACTGTCTGAATGCAACTCAAGGTCTTGAATTGCTCTTGACCAGAGCAGTTTTATATCCTAGAACTGGAAAATAGCAGATTGACTTCCTAATATTAAGAATAACTCCAAACAAACATTTGGACTGCCAAATGAATCAAGAGACACTGGGGGAAAAGAAATAAAAACTGATAAATAAACTGGGAATATGTGATGCTCATGAGATGCGTAAGCAACTTCTCACTGAAACAGCAGAAGCTGCAGGTCACCAAAGAGTACTGAGAAAAGATACGTGGGAGTTATGACACCAACAAGAAAAAAATGAGCAAAGATGGACTGAAATACACAGTCTGTGTATCCTCAATTAAAATGTTAAAATCAGAATTCTTTTATGATTTTCATACCTGAAATGCTTTAATAGGGCTTTAAACAAGTGCACCTGCGAGTTCTGCTTAAAGGCAGCGTCTAAATCTGGATAAGGAATCCAGTGTGTACCCCAACCTTTCTCCATTGGCAAAACAGAAGCATTACCTGGACCACCACTGCAGTGTCTCTCCTATATCCCCATTTGAACCCAAATAACAGGGGCAAGGATATTTGAAGAGCCAAGGTGAGTCAGCAATACCCGATAGTAACAGAAGGAAACATCCCATTACTTGTAAAATACCATGAAATGTTACTGTTGCATTTATTACTTATCCTGTGCTGAAGCAGATAGAGTTAACCATGTGCATTGTCACAAGGGCCATTAAAAGGAAATTAATTCAACAAGGTGAAGTGCAAGGTCCTGAACCTGGGTCAGGACAATCCCAAGCACAAATACAAGCTGGGCAAAGACTGGATTGAGAGCAGCCTGGAGGAGAAAGACAGGGCTTTGAGCAGCCTGGTCTAGCGGAAGCTGTCCCTGCTCAGGGCAGGGGAATGGAACTAGATGAAATTTAAGGTCACTTCCAACCGAAACCAGTCTGTGATTCCATGATTTTATGAATTCTGAAAAAAATCCACATCTTTAGCTGTCTGATGAAATCCAATTCTACATTTTAACCCTCTCTGACCCAGTTCATGAAATTGCACATGCAACAAAGCACCAGATCAAGACTGAACTTAGATTAGTGCTGGCTGGCTTGGACTGAACCCAGGCAACAACATGGTATTAATGGTAGACTGAATTAAGCAGCTGAAAAGATTTTATCTACCTTTTGATGAAGAGTGCATCTTCTCGCCTTACCTCAGTTCAGAGGCTATATTAGATCCTCACAGCTGTCCCTCAGTGCCCCCCTACCAGTTCTGCTGAAGATTGATTTTTATCCATCTGAGTTTGATGAGAAAGGAAAGACCTTTGCTTTCCAATAATGAGACCTGTAGCATGCCTTCTACTTTCACAGGCAGGACTTCTACTAAAAGTTTTAGCTCTGGATTATCACTTAAATAGCATGCACCAATGCTGCTGTTTGAATTTGTTGTAAGTTGCATTTAAAGAGTTACATTGATTTTTAAAGGTCTCAGCCTGGCTGAGACTGCACCTATTTTGCTATGTAATAAGCTAGCAGTTACAGTCAAAAGACACACATAACATAGTTAATCTCCTTTCTCAAGCAGTTGTTAAATTGTTAGCCAGCATGCAGTATTCACATATGGATGCTTATTATTCTACTGACAAATACTGTATTTCATTCTAGTTTGTTTGGTATGAACAGTTCACAGCATATTCTTTGTCACTTAATTTCCTGTGTATATTGTGAACAGTTATGAATGCTCAGCAGGGTGCATTAGAGAAACCTAAAGAGAGAACACAGAACATTAATCAAATTATTATATTAGATGCTATTACATGTTGGATCTAGTATGTACTGATTTTTACAGTTTTCTTTTTATCACAACAGAAAAGATCAAAATAACTTATTAGGACAATCTATCCTTTTTGCTGCCCTTGCTGATCATGCTGAAAAATACAGACTGTGAAAGGGAATGCTAGAAGGGGCTATGCCCAGGCGCGACAGGGAAGGAAGGGGAGGGACACACTACTGTAGCTCCCACTCTGCATCCTCCCTTCTCTCTTCTCTGCAGGGAAGCTGGGTTCATGCTCTCCTAGTAGCTGGATGCGGTGGCACTAATGTGCCATGTCCCCTGCATATACGCCACTTCTACTGAGGTGATAACTGTCCCACGGCTACCAAATTTGTGCCTTCTTTTCCTCTGTTGCTTCTTCCACCTTCCATTTTGCATTTCCATGAGAAGGAGAGATCAGCAAGTGTAGAGGTTGGGCATTCTTTTTCAGGCAGACAAGGATCACCAAAACCCTTCCACTTAACTTCAGTATGAAACAGACTTTCCTTGACGGCCTTCTCAGGCAGCTAGCAAAACAGGGACCACGTTGGAGGAAACATATCAATAGTCCCTTCTATCTGATTAAAAGAAGAAAAATATATCTGAAAGGTCCGCCGCTGGGAAAAATGATTTAGTAGACATTCTATCTTTTGGCAAATATATTAGGCAGTTTCAAAATTTACAATTAAATTAGGATGCAGCAAATAATTCTCTACTCACAGCCTCCTTCAATTCCTTTATTTCAGGCCTTGATAAGTTTTATGCTCACTGAAAATTATGCAATGCTTTTATGCAACCAAATCCCAGCTTTCACCTTTGCATTTTTCTACCAATACCTTTGCAAATATACCAGGGCTTTTCCCAAATTAAAATAAAGTAGAACACTCCCAGTACAAAGAGGTGCAAGAAAAGCACATAGAAAGTGGAAAGATTTGAAGTAAGTCTTCTTAGTATATTGTAAATATAAATACTACATAAATGGCCTTTTGCTTGCACTGCTGTTTCCTAAAGCTCAACACTGCACTTGGCTACTGGTTTTAGGGATTTACAGTCAGGAAATGAACAAAAATTTTCTAGTAATGATAAAAAGTTTTGGAAAAGGACTGTACCACTGTTTCTCTTCATACTCCCCTAAACATATAACCAAGCAGAATTCATCAGGCAACCTGTAATGCCTGTGGGAAGCACAGGACAGTAGAAAAGAGTTGAAGAAGATGCTTCACAGCAGAGCATATTAGTCAAAGAAGAGTGACCAGCAGATCAGAAAAAGGCATGTTGAATTTCAAAGGTACTAAAGCACAATGTAAGGCTGAAGTGCTAGAGCATGAGCACATGCCTTGAAATTGACCTGATTTTCAGAGTCATAAATAACTATTGACATGTTGACATCACCTCCAAGCTCCCAGCTGAAAGTCATAACTCTTACCAAGGAGAATAAAACAAAGGCTTTTAGGGGATGCTAAATTTTAAAATCTTGGCATAAAACCCAATGAAAGAAATGTATAACCACAGTCTCTAACCTGTGATGCTGTGAGGTCAAAGTCCATGTGCATGACTCTTCATATTTCATGAGAGTGAATATGTCTAGGAAAGTAGCTGGCCTTTCTTCTTTGAGGGAAAAGAATCTCTCTTTAAAGGCTGGCCTTTGACTTTATCTCCAGCTTTTGCTTCTGCCATCCTCTTCAGCTTGGCTATTCCAGGACTGTGAGGAACTTTAGAGGGATCTGTTCTCTTGCACAGATCAAATGCAACTGTGTTTGCACTGCACTGGTTGGATGTGTTTAGCAAAATGTGCAAAGAGCAGTGTTAGCAAGTAATTGATTATATCCATTATTTAAATTAAAAGCAGGAGTGTCTGTAAACCAGCTGGAGTAGGAGAGTTTATCCAGAAAACATCACTGAGGAATCCATAACTTTGAATTCAGCCACTGAAAGAACTGGCAATGAATGATTTCAGCTGACAAGTATAGTGCTTTCTGTCAACAAGTGATGCGCAGGCTATAAATTTCATTACATTGTTCATTATTTGTGATCCTTTAACAATTACCTTGCATAAGTAAATTTAACTTACAATTAGTTGCTAAGAATACTTGTTGTTTATTACGTTACTGAAGTGACATGTCTAGCTTAATAATCAGCTTGAATTTTTTAATAAATTCAATCTCCCAAAATTCAGCTTTCCAAAATATTTCTTCTGCATTGACTGCAGTGCTATTTTTAGAGACCAATGCTTATGAACCTGAGCCAGGAAAAAGATAAGCTTAAGAATAGATTGTTATAATACAACATATAATTAAATTGCAACTGTTTTCTGAATTTACTCAGTATGTAAAATGTCCTAGGTTAGGTTTTTACATGATATAAAACTGAATATCACTGCCCAACACAGAAAGAATTTACAGCTTTGAAGGAAGAAGCTTATTTTTCTCCAAAAGTGTGACTTTTACTTGGGGGGGTTTTATTTCCTACTTCCTAAGATAGGAAGCAATATTTTTGGTTTTAATAATAAAATATCATAAAAATCAGAATTCTAGAAAATTACTTTCACAATTCTTCTGTTTTTCCATCCATAATCTTAATATGGAGAAACAAAAAAATCCTGAATTCAGATCACAAGCTTGACAGACATGTTTTAGTGCTCATAAGGCTGAGTTGAATTAACTATAGTGACTTGTACCCAAGGAATGCTGAACAGTCACAGCCTATATGCACTCTACAAGGACTGTGCTATTATCAGACAGCTGTTTTTTTACAACATATACTCAAAAAGAGAGCAATGAGCTCTCTTGGACTGATGGTCCATCGTACTTCAGTACACTCAAGTTATCCTACTAATTCCACAGTGGCTCCTTCTTCCTCTGCTGGAGAGGTTTCAGACATTGTGCAATAAGAAAATAGTTTTCTTTTGGACTCTTTAAAACAAGAAAGTGTGTATATACTGTAATTTTCTCCATTCCAAAAGTTCTGGCTACTTCAGTACAATCTTGGGCAGATTTATTGCCCAAAACCCCTGAATTGTAGTAGTATCAACAAACATCTACAGCTCCAGACAAACTGGAAACTGCTACCAGGATTCAAACAAAGTTTAATAAAATAAGTTGAAAATAAAGGAGACCCTACACTATATGAATGGTAGGTCATGATAGCAAGTTCTAAAAATGCAGCTTTAGGTCTGACACCTATAGCCCAGTCTAGTAGTATTTATACTCCTATTGATACAAGGAATCTTTTTACTTTAGCAAACCCATATAAACTATCTTTCCAAGTGTGAACAACTTCCAACAGAAAAGTCTTTGGTGCACTGCGCTCACTACATTTCCTCATGAGAGAAAATACAGGATGAACAAATTGCAAAGACCATCAACAGTCAGGTTATATTATTTTGACTTCTTTCTGTCTAATACAGGGTGATTTCTCTGCACATCATTAGACCAGTTCAAAGATCCTTTTCTCTGTATGTTGTCTAGTACAGGAATAACAAACAGCAAAATAGTTTATACTAAAAAATCGTTATATAACATCTCTATATTTGTGTTAGGACCCTGCGCAGTGGCAATCACCGAACCTGCTTGTCAGCTACCTGACAGGTGTCTGCAAAGATGAAGAGTGGATAAAGTGCACTTCTTTCAGAGCACAAAGTTAGGAAATCTTCCATGTCTGCTTTGAAACAACATTCAAGACAACAACATTCAAGACACAACTCACTGCCATTTTGTGTGACCTGTGCAACCCACCTAACATTGAAGTCTATATGGTGATATGCTTCCCAACTGCAGTCAACAACAGAGGTTGTAATGCCATTTTGCACATACTCAATTTGCAAAGTTTAGGTTTGCAGCACTCTGCCTTTCAATTGTGGAGTCCAGGTGAGTGACATGAATTGCTTGTTCACAGCAAAGGCTATATTCCACTTAAGGTTATATACTTTGCCTTGTACAGATGCCCTGTGATCATGACAAAGATCAAAACACTACCTACTGGTATATCATTTTGGGTATACGCTATTTATTTTTTGTAGGCTCCTTACCACATAATGGACAAAAAGTTCCGTTTCTCAACTCAAAAGTCTGCAGAGGATGAACTTTCTTTGCTGCTGTACAGCAGAAAGTCAGCCCCACGTGAGAGCTCACTGCAATCATCATTACAACAAAGGTAAGGTGATCATTCCTTCAGGGTGGTAATGGCTGTCATACAGTTAATCACAACATCAATCCTTTCCTTATCAACTTCTTATCCGAAAAAGAATAAAAATCTAGGTTATATTTTGCAGTGAAGCTGAAGTGAATTACACATCCAGATTTTCCTGAAGTTGACAAAGGCCCTTCCCCATACTCATTTGTAAATTCCAGCACTATTAGTCACGTCTACAAAAGCTGTCTGGAGAAGAAAGTAAAGAAACAGTAAAAAAGCACCTCAAGAAAATAAAATAAAAACAAAATAAAAACAAAAAACAAACGCATAATGAAATCTGCTTAAGGCTCCATTCCTGGGCAGATACTACGAAGGGACTAAGGTATTGACAAAAGGCAGAAGACAGATTGCAGAAGCATCAGGTAAGGGACCAACAAAGGGAAAGGCATGATCTGTGGACTTGTCTATTTTTAGTTATTGAACAAAAATTATATTAATTTGTTTCACTGCAATCTTTTAAAAGAAATTACATGCCTTACACACCCTGATTATCTACCAGAATATATTGTCACAGTTAGGAGGAAAACTACCTGCGGGCCTTTGGCTAGTTGTAATGATCACAGAACCCTGGAAATGTATTTGTTATTTTTGAGAACAGGGAAAGGAGAGAAAAAAACAACCCCTAAAAAAAATCAAAAAAATCAAAAGCACCCAAGACCTTATTTTTAAGCACAAATTATGAACTTTGAAAGGTTATAATAATGCCTTTGGTCTAGCGTACTACAAAAACCTAGGGGACCCTTACTCACAGTTTACGATGCATGCTCAAGTGGTATTGTCAAATCATTAGGTACTTACGTTTATGCAGTGCATAAAAGTCTTTCTTAAATGTATCCCAAAACAAATCTTTTCACAGAGCACTTGTAAAATATACATTCTGTTGTTCTGAAAGCAAAGAATTTATTTTTGTAGTCTCATTGGCACATAATGGATGAAGAGTTTATTATCTTAGGCTCCAGCACCCTCAGGGAACGTACCTTCCACACTGTTCTTAACCTTTTCCAAAAGACATACAATCGCACTTGTTGTAAAGTACAGCATTATGCGACAGCAGTGAATGAAACCATAATTCTGTTTACAAGATATTACTTATGTTGTGGAACCAAGAGAATTGCAATTTCTAGATGGACTATGAGGATCACAAACCAGGCATTTACCTGGACAGTTTTATTACATTTTGTTTTATTAGTCTTTATCAAATCAAAGCTGCAGATAGGAAAAATAAGATAATGTTTTTATGTCTTCTCTCAATACTAGGTTTTATTATTAGATATTACATTATGAGACATGTTGATACACAGTCATTGGGATATAATATATACAGTATATAGTCAGGATTACAGATAATAAGCTGTTATCCTCAGAAAAGTTTTACTAAAATGGCTCCTTCTTTATTTTTTTTTTTATATGGTAAATGCAAACAAACAGTTTCTGCTATTAGAACTAATGTTTACAGCTTTTCATTCAAGAACGCTTGTCTGATGGTTTGGGGCAGAAAAATTTGGCTTTAAAGTCTGTAAGTAACAAACGTGTGTTTCACCTGTCTATACTTAACAAAATTATACTAATTATAATATTTTAATGGCCTTGTTTTTATTTTGAATGAGTCAATATTGACTCATGACCAGGAGTACATGGTGCTGGGTACCCAGTCCTCTATTAGACCAAATGGCGGAGTACAGAAAGAAGACAGGCTCTGTTGAGAGGGTGAAGATGAAGTTACAGCACCAGCTGGTGGACCGGAAAAGAATACAGATGCTAATCTGTTGTAACACATTAAAAAGGATGGGTAAGCAAATCACCTCCCATGAAGTGCAAAGGGCAGTCTGACATCTAAATGCATCTCAGGGCTCAATCTAAACCCTCAGCTCTGCTAGGTACAGTTGTTAAAGATGGAAATTATCCAACTAATAATGAGGTGTCTTGAGATTCACTATGAACTGAATGACAAGACACTAATTCCTGTAAGAGACAGAGAGAAGCAGCGTTCGACATGTCACCTCTGAATGATCAGCTACATTACTGTGAGTTCTGTTTTCAGTGCAATTCCAACCTTTTGCTACATTGGTACCTGGCACCCTTTGTTGAAGAATTTATTTGTTGTATAATGAAGATGCATTTACTTCAAAAGGAGATAATGTTTTGTCTTGCCTTTTTATTATTAGCTTGTCAAAAGGAGAGATATAATAATACTAATAATAAAATTACAAAATAACATGTTAATTGTTGAAATAAATGGGATGTATTATACATCAGGTAATGGTAATTAATTATATGTCTGATATACATAATGTCAGTTATTCATTAATACTCTCAAACACAATTATGAATACTTAAAAGTATTGGTAATCATATAAATAGGTTTAATGGGTTATAATAACAAACGATTCTGACTGCAAAAAAGGTAAATAGGCAAATTCTAAACCTAGTTAAGGGAATAGACTTGCAGTGGCAAATTATTTCAGATGAGCATAAAGTCACATATTTTTCTGCCAGTTTACATACTCCATTTGTAGCATAGTAACTGGTAAAGTTTTCAACTGACTATTGAAACTAGCCAATAGTTTCAGTAGTCTGTTCATTTTATTATTCCCAAGGTTCAGCATCAAGGGGTGGGGTTATAAGTAAACTGCTTAAGTGAGGCATTGTTGCTTTCCAAATACGTATGTAAATTTAGGCACCAGGGAGCAAAATTGTGTGTCCAGTGCCAGACTTTCAGTTTTGGCATCTATGTCTTCACTGCTCCTGTTTGAAAAAATCATGTCTAAAATATTAAATTCGATGAAAACATCATTTTAATTACTTTTGAAAGACTTACCCAGCTGTTAAATGATCTACAGTTAACAGAAGGGCTACTGCTCTAAAACCTTTTAAAAAGACCACAGTGATTTTATCAAATTTCACAGCTGTTCCTGAAGCAAATGCAGTTTCTCAGAACACAAGATTTCTAGTTAATCTATTAACAGTAATTTTGGAGAAAATCTGCATCAAAGGAGAAATTGTTACACAGGGACTGCCTGACTGGATTCGACCCACAGACAGCCCTGTCCAGAAACCTGTCTCCAGAATGAGCCAGCACCAGATGTTCCTGTGAAAATAAATATATTAATATATAAATATGTAATACACAAATGTAATTTGGCCTAGGAAAGGTCATTTGGTTTAATCACAAAAACATTAAGGCTTTCTTTTTCTCAAATGTACTTTTATTGGCATTGCATCACACAAAATTTTTATTATTCATATAAAAATAACTATCATTTGAACCTAAATTTCTTGGCTTAAACAATGATGGAATCCATAGTTTGATAGCGTGGTTTGGGGATATATCTTCCTTTATTCGTTCAAGATTTTACACATTTCTATCCTATCATTAGATAACAATTTCTCTGAATCCTTGACTATTTTATAGGCTTTTACCTCACTCCCCTTATTCTTCATCCTTGTACAGTGAGCAGTCTCATTCACTTCAATTTCTCTCCACATAACAGGCAGTTTCTATGTCTGATCTGATCCTCAACACCCGAAACTTCCAGCTAAGGTAAGCCATACAGCATTTCTTCGGGTAACCCATGCCAAGAAAACAATAAAGATAGGACCATTTATTTTAGTGTTAGAACCACAGTTCAGCTAAACTACTGTTTAGCTGCTTCTCAGATGCTGTAATTATGCTGTCTTATGGACTGAACCCAGTGGAGAGCACAGATCTTCCAGCCAAACCATGTGGAACTGGCTTGTGTCTACACACCTCTGGGGTGGTCTGACCAACTCATTTTGCACAACATTTGGCTAAAGGATCTGTCAAGTCTAAGACAATGATCCCGGTTCTGTATCCATGAGATACAACAAACACGATGACAACAATAATAATAATAATTTTAGCTTTTTCTGCTCAGTGTACTCAAGATAAAAAAGGTTGTTGGGCTAAAGCTCTCAAAAGCTTTATTTTCCTAGTATGCTGTCAGAACATGTGCCAGGAATGAAGCTCTTTGGATGGAAACCCTGCTGGAATCCTGCTGGTGAATTATCTTGGACAGAAGGACGCAAAGCTTTTTCAGCTAATGGCCACCTGCACGGGGTAGGACCCTGGATCTGAAAATGCTATGAAAAGTGTGTGGGTTTCATCCTGAAGTTTTGTCTTATTCCAAGGAGGCGGCCTATCCACAATGTGGAAATGATCACTCACAGAAAATAGTGAGAAACCAAATCAAGATAAACCTAAAGAGATAAACCTTAGGATGCCCAATCTGTCAACTTAACTCCAATGTTGAATGCAGTTACACTTGAACAACTGATCTATTGATAATAAAATAATTAAGAGCACCATACCAACATCTGTCAGCTTTCTAAGCCTGCAGACCTAGCAGAAACTAGCAGCAAACTTGGTTCATGGGGTTTATATTTGCAAGGCCCATATCTCACTCCAACTAGCATAAAAACCTCAGCTCTACTCACTACACTAAAAGAGCAAACAAAGCATTAGATTATACTGACCATATTCCTCACTCCACAGGCCTACAGAACACAGCAATAAACTGAGCATGCAAAGTCTTTGCATTTTCAAACACTAACTGGAACTCTCCATCTAACTTCAGCCCTATTGAACACATGCCCTCGATCTATCTACAAAAGCAACAGGAACAAACGGGGCTCGTGAAACTACCTCAGAAATAAGTAACAGCGAAGTCTTTACTGGATTCTTCTGGCTTCTTATAACTAGGGAAAGAACAGGTGTCTTGACACTTTATGTTCTATGTTCTCTCTTACAGTGAGAATGGCTATAAATTTCAAGACAATTCAAGTAATTTCAAATAATTCTGCTTACAACTACATATGAAAGCTCTTTCTGAGTTAGAAAGGTCTTCGGAACGCTACCCAGAGCATAAATTTTTCCCTTATATATATGTTTCAAGATGTCAGGCTGCATTTGGAGAAGTGAGATAAATTGCAAACATCCTTTTTTAATTTATGGCATATACTTATTCTTCATATTATGGCTGTGAGGCTGAGAAAGGATTATATTCCACCAACTGTATGAGCCTCCTCACAAAAGTTCAATCCACAGCAGCCATCCAACCCACAAAAAGTCCTCTAGCTTGATCCTATGTCAGGTTACAAATAGCACAGCCATAGGCTTAGCAAACATATAAAGGAGCTCAAAAGGTCAGCAATTAAGACTGGCATACATGACTAGATATGCAACAAGGTTTATAGATGAAGAAGCAAAACAAAAGATCTTCTGTTTTGCCTGAACTACAGCAAAAAGGTATTCTGTATTTCCTGACTGCTCATAGACAAACCATCTAACCAAGGGGGGCTTCTGATGTGCAGAGTAATTGCTTGGGTACTTATGATTCTAGTTACCCAGACCTTACCCATGTTCTGCTAAATAAGCCTCTGCCTTTTCAGACAAGCTGCTGTCTGGCCTCCTGTGAACCTGAAAGGTTATGTCTGAACTCCTAAGTGGCGACTAGAGTAGGCATAATGTTAAAACCTTCTGTCAAATTACTGTATAAACTAGATGTTTCAGATTCCTGAGCTGACAGTGTTTTATACTGCTTGCTCCAAACTGTTGAACACTTCTCCTAGTCATGTATGATAATGCCAAAAGCCACTGTGACAAAAAACACATTTTGAACAAAGGCTAAACAACACAAACACTTTTACTTTACAGATGGTAGTCAGAACTGAGCAGATGGTGAAAGAAACCCCACAGGATGTTCTTCTCTCCTTTCTCTCCCCTCCACCCCATATATATATGTGAGTGCATGTGTGTGCGCACAAAACAACAAAGTGCCCTGATGAAATACTCAAAAGGCTTTCACACAAGAAGTGTCTATCCTTTGAACAATATCTCACTGCCCATTTTTGGAGCAGAAAAGATTGATCCAGCCAGTGCTGGCTATCAGAGAGGAAATCAGGAAGCACGTGTCTGTTCATGGGCTTGCCACTAACCTGTGATGTGTCTTTGGACAGGCACTTCTTTGTTCCTTTCCCTTCACCTCCCATGCTCTGTCCTCTTTAGTTTTATTCTAAGATCCTCAGGGAGGAGATTCTTTCTGTCTCTGACTCTTAAGCCTTAAAACAGCTTGTACCATGCTGGTGTACTTCAATCCAGATTCTGTTTCACAGAAAGTGTTAGGGAGACAGCACATTCCGCATTTTCTGCATTTCACAGAACTGAATATAAAGCTCTCCATAAAATGGAGATATGACTGATGGAGGGGAAAATATGGGCAAGGATAAACCATACAGAATCTACAATTCTCTTTTTGCATTAGGTCCCTCAAAAAGGCAGGGCATACATTAAACCGGCAGAAGGCCATGCTAACTGGCATGATTGTTTCCTGCTCCCTTGGTCATGGGGTAACTAAATAGCACTGCACTGTTCCATTCAGTGAGGTATCATTTTGCACTTGCATCTTGAGATTTTTACTGTACTACACTTCTACTGTGAATGCATCCCAAAACACCACCATCTCAAAACAACTCTGTAAAGTTACCCCTCACAATCATACCTCTTGTAGAAACATCACTCATGCAGGAAGGACCAGCAACTCAGTGGTTCACAGCAGCATTAGGCATCAGTTCAGAGCAGACAACTCCTTGCTCACCTGAAACTACAGGCAGGGTTTCCAATAGGCAGCACTGAAAAATCCAGGCCAGAGTTCAATTTTGGTGCTTTCAAAAATGAACACTGAGCTGTTTTTTTTGACTAGCCTTTTATTTCAGAAAGAAAACTCCAAGCACCTTTAATGCACACAAACAATCAGAAATTCTCTTTTACACGCAGTACAGAGAAACACCTCTATATACATAGCATTGCTTGTCAAATTATTGTTCGGTATTTGCACTACAATACCATGCACTGACCCACTAGCCATACTCTCCATGACACTAAATTCCCTGGCAGCTTACTCTGCTGGAACAAACTGACTCATTTCAACTTGTCATTATGATCACACTGCAGCTCCATGCTGCTTCTGCACAAGACCCAAGACAGCACTCATCTGTAAAACATTGTACTCTCTCCAAAATCATAAAACACTCACATAAAATGCCTTTCCCTCACCCTTCAAGAGGGTGTACTGTAGCTTGCTTTAATTGCCTTAATTTTCAGTCTTTGATATAGACAGTTTTTCTGATACATATTTGCTGATCTCTGTAGAAGTCAGTTTTACATGCATATACAAATGGCTATGCAAACCTTCCCTTCCGCAAATAGGAATGGGCTTCTTTGTGCAGGTAAACCCAGTGTGGCACTAGGCCATCTTGGACATCGCTGGTCAAACACACAAGAGACAGCTAAGTCGCATGTGCCAGTACTTTTAAAGATGGCAGTAGAATCTGAAGTTGGTCACAGCCTGAATGGACTATGGGAAGGGGAGCAGAGTGGCAAGTTTAGCTGTTCTCAAATTACTGAATCACTGAACAGATGGACTGGTTTGATACAAACTTACTATAGCCTTTTCAAAATAAGGAAGATAAGACATATGTACAGAAAAATTGTACGCATAAAAGTGTACTCAGCTAACTTGATGCTTACAATTTTGGCAACTCTTAGACAAATCTGTTGTTCAACCAGAGAGGGAAGTGATTTTCTTTTAACCTTACTTTCATGGCAACCTGGCTGTCCATAGCAGAGACGATTGGAGGAGAAGGAAGTTGTTACGTATTTACATGACACTGAGCACAGTATGTTATAGGCTGAGAACACATGTCAAGCACTTCACATCACCTACCTCCCCAGATCAGGACAAGTTTTACACATAGTCCTTCACTAGAGGATAAGCTACAAAAGAAGACCCCTTTGCAACACTCTTCATTAGACCTAGAAACTGCTATGTAGCAGCAGTAGGTGTATGACACAAAGCAGGCCCGGAAATGGGAGCCAGGACTACCTTGCTGATGACAAGAGGATCAGCTCGAAAACTGAGTATGACTTCATGGGAAAGAATATGGCACTCGCATTTACAACTGTCTCTTCTTCCAGCAGTCACACTAGACAGGTTGGCTGTTACTTCCCACTCAACGATCTGTATCAGCCATAAAAATTTAGCCAAGAAGATGAACTATTTTGAAGTGAGAGATACCTACCAGCTGCAACGCTTGATCAGTTAGTCCGCAGGTTCAACAACAAATGGTACATTTAAAACACTGTAACAGAGACAACTAAACCTCCCAATTACCCTCTGGCCCATGAACATGGTGGTCTAGAGCTAGGTATAAAATCCTGATCTTATCAGCACGTCCCTTTAAAAGGAAATTCAGGCCATGCTGGTTTCAGGCCCAAGAGCCCAGTGTGCACAAGCAGGCTGTTTGCTGGTGCTTCTTCCCCCTTCCTCTGCGAGCCTCAGGCAATGGAAAGGCAGCCAGGATGAGAACTGTTGCAGTGCCAAAAGTGTGGAGTAGGAAGGAGACCAGAGGGAGCAAGGAGGCTGAGAACACAGCTAGAATTTGGACATACCAGAGACACTGCTGATCAGACCAGGAATCAAGACAGAGGCAGAGTAATACTCAAGGCACCAGTGGACATGGAAGAAATAAACACTGAGTCCTACTTAATTACAAATTGTACTGTTTGGCTACAGGAGGGTTCAAACTCAGGCTGTATGGGAAAATACATTTCTGGTGTTTTCTATATTTTGAGGATGGGACCATGACCTGTATAATGCTTTTGTGATATGATTATTACGGATGTGGGTGTGAACTACAGATATAAAAGCTGTCTGAGGTATCTGAATTCTGACAGTATGTGAAATTTTAACTACTCAGAGCTCAGATCCAGGGGACTTTCTTGGGCTCATTTCTAGCTAAAATACCCTCAGCTGAGGTCATGTGATTCCATGGGATAAGGGCAGTTCCTAAATCAAAACCACTGCAGTATTAGTAATAGACAGCTCCATCTTTCTGTCAGTAGCCTTTTTAATTTTTCCTGCCTCAAAGGAAACAACCAGAGCTGACCCCTGATGCCTCTGAGGAGAACAAGTTACATTAAACCTCTGTTTAAAATACCTATTCAGGCTCAAACTCTTTGTTTCAGGAAGAATCCTACCCAAATAAGAGGCTCCTATCTCAGGGAAGATCTTACAGCACTCTACATTAATTAAAGATAAGTTGGTATCATTACAGAGATAGACATTGTTATCATCCCCCCTAATGTTATCAAGGTTGCTTTTATACCTACAGATGAGCAATTCCAGGCAAAGATATTTTTGAAAATCTCCCATTGTGTTTGAAAGCAGCTGCTAAATGGAATTACAAAGTTTCACAAGGAGGCATATTTTTGGGTCTGATTCACAGCTCACTGAAGTCAAAGGGAAGGCATGTAAAATCACACCTAAATGTCTCTGCTTAGGAAAGCTAATTTTTTTATCCAGTGCATGTATAGAATTAAATGTATAGAGAGTTTCTTTCATTTTGTTGGCTGTTGAATAAATGTTCAAAGGAGATACTTTCAAGAATCTACCTGGGTTAAGCTTGAAAATAATCCATTACTGAGGCAAGGGAGGAAAAAAGGCTGGAAAGTTTTCAGCTACTGTCAAGATTTCAAACTATATAGTGCTAAAACACGAAATTTTTTAAGTGTGCTTTTACTTCAATTAATGCCAGTATCTGAAGGTACAGTCTACCTATGCTCCAAATGAGAAGTTTGAACATAATAGCAATGATTTACTTAACTTTATGGGGAAATACAGGCAAAAGGGTATTTAAAGTAAGTGAAAAGGGGTTGTTGGCATTGGCTTAGCTGGACTTTCATTAAAATTATTTTCTTATTTGAAACCTAATACATAGTCAAACTCAATATATGCAGCAGGATCCTGTCTGTAGCAAACTGCTGAGGTGTATGCATATGGGGAAGATGCCATTATAAAACACCAGAACAGAGCAATGAATCCTCTCCTAGATGCAGATCTCAACCCTGTCAAGAGATGAGATTGTTGAAAAGAAACCAGCGGTGAGAACCAGATGGTGTTTGTGCTGAACTTTGTATATTGACAAATGAATTCAGGTTTGCTTCATTATATTTCTGTTCTTTTATAACAAAGAAGGACTATAAGTCCATAGCTGTGTAGTCGGTAAGTATACAGCATAAAAGAATCCCTAATTATGTCTCCATCTAGTTAAGCTTAGTTAGAGCTATTGTTGGAATTTTTCTGTAAGTGTATGAGAGCAGAGACAATTGATTAAACCATCTTCTCAAAACTCAAAATCTGCATTTTCCTTTACAGTGCAGACAGACTATTAGGTGGCGCCCAATAGACCTTCTGGGATTTTTCTCTTCCTTCAGTGTTAAGGCAAGCAGCTACTACAAAACTTTCTGCTTCCACATCTTAACAACGAAATACTACCTGATTTCCAGATTTAACTCCTGTGTATCCTTTTGGATAATTTTGTAAAATTCCAGCCATAAGCTTGAGTTAGTTCGGAATGGAACCACCATTCTGGGCTCACAAGTGGGATGGGGGGGAAAAAAAATCACAGCAAGAAAAGTTATAGTGTGGGAGATATGTTACCACGGTTGCTACAGTATATCCCTGGATCAAAGCGATCCTTTACTCTCAGAATGCCCTGAGAGTGAAAGGCCGCATACAAGTTAGCAGCAAACAAGCTTCATTTAGGTCTATGGAGACACCTAAAGTGGCACAGAGATATCTCTATCAGGAACTGTACTGCAGTCAGATACAAAGTAGTCTCTAGGCTGCATTCCTTTTGCAAAATTCCTCCCTGCTTTATTTTCAGAAAATGTTTCAAAGTTAACATGTTTCAAAATTGATTCGGCTTAAAATGCAGGGAGGGTTTCCAAATACCACAAGTTCAGTGAAATACCAAACTACTTCAAACAATGCATTCTATGAAAAGGGTCAGACAACTAGCCTCTGCCAAAACTCGGATGCACAGCTGGCTGAGAAAGCATTTAAGGCTAACATTCATTTAAATGCAAGGTGGAAAACAGCTGAAATTATGTTCTTTCATTTTGGAACTGCAGGCAGGTTTTTGATACTTGCATGCTTTGTGACGCAGGTCGGTGTTGAGTGTTTTTTCCAGCAGTATCTGAACACCTAATTGCCAAGAAGAAACACCCAGGCACTTCTAAAATTCCCCAGAGACACCTGTTTCTACCTCTAGCTTAATTCCACAGCTTTTATGGAATATATCATCCTGCGAAAAAAAGGAACCCTGAAGAAGTGTAGCAATCTGAATCTTCAGTATCTCAAAAGAATTTGCATGCTACATAATAATAACAGTATAACAAGAGTTTGTATGCTAGCCTGCGCTGCAAGTGCATGTAGGTGGATCCTTGTATCTTGGAATGCAATCCTGAAACCTTTTTAGTAGGATAAAATTGAAAGTCAAACTAAAAAAATTACTGTAAAGTAGCTGAAGGAGGCAAAGACTATGTTTCAATGACCTTCAAGATGTATTCTTTATTTATAGTTGTTTAAATGTGCTTGCATCACAAAGAATCTGGAACTGAAATTATTCTGTCCCAGAGGTCAAGAGCTGACACTGTTCACCCATGGCGCTGGTGAGCTCTTGTTTGTGCTCTCAATCTCTTTTGTAAGATTTTTAAAAACTGAAGAGTCAGAGAGGTTAAAACTATTTTTTAAGCAGTAAGTTCTTCACAATCTCTTCGGAAATCAAAGAAAATTGTTATAAGAGTTATATTGTCTCTTATACTGAACTCTAAAAACACAGTGTAGAAGTCCTTTTTGGCAAATTAAGCCTGGTTTATGGGAAGTTATCACCATATCAGCTCTATCAGTTTCAGACCCAGACACAGGGTCAGCACAGTATTCATGACCAGAGTGTCTCCTATCAGCATCCCCTGCTCACCTTTCCCCATCAGAACAGCTACAGCAATATACTGCATCTTTGCATTGGTATAATTATACTCACACTAATAACTAGAATACAGGTAGGAAAGGTGCTGAAGCGAAAGAGAGGACTACTGTCCCTAACACTACATTATTACTAAAGCTTAAGAGAAAAATCTTACCCTATAGCCATTCCTTGTATGGTATCTTTCCCTGACATCCTTTGAAGTGTTTGTTTGCTTAGGGAAGACCACTGCAGACATCAGAACCTAAACTGAGGCAGAGAAAGCCAGCTCTTCAATTCAAGAATTAAAGAAAATGTGTGGTATTGGCACTGATCATCTCCTCCCTTTATGTTTGGAAGTTTTGGGAAGGAAGCCTCTAGTTCCACTACAATCAGGCCCTCCTGCATCCCTACCTCAAAACTAAAATATTCTCCCTGTATCCAGGTCAAGGATGTCTGCAAGTGGTAGTAGAAACCTGGCTTAAATCCCATGTGCATAGAGAGGCAGACATGTGCTCCACTGCCCACTCAAACCTTTTTCCCGTCCACTTGCAACAATTTGGACCTTACCACCCTAGGGCACCATCAGCATTCAAACTGCATGGGAGACCTTAACAACGGGCCCTGCCCTCTTCCTGTTAGTGAGTGAGAGCCTTTCGCTGCTCAAGGACTTCTAGGGCAGGGATGCAGGAAGGGGAAGCAGTGGGGATTATGTGGGCTGCTGCTCTTTGATGATTAAAAGTTTTCAAGTGTCAAGAGTAATTTCCAAGTATCAGCTGTTCTCCTCTGCATGGCTTCACTGCAGCTTTCTGTGTTTAAAAAGTTTAGTTATGTATTTTGAGAAGCTTATCTGTAGAAAAGGCAAATGCCTCAGATGCAGCAATTCTGATTTTGTGACAACAGACTTCTGAAAATTGTACATTTATTCAACGAGCTAAAGCACAGCAGTCCCAGTTGTTGACTCTTCTCATGAAAATATTGATTCTAAGCTCCCTAGCTTATAATGTTTTGATCCACATTCTGGGCCTATCGATTTACCTTTGATACTTCAATCAAACTGTTGTTTATATCAACAGCAAATGCATCTGATCTCTCAAAAATAATTAGATTAATCACAGGAGGATCTATGAAAGCCTTGTTTTGATTGATTATGTCTTTATGCTCTCCTGGGGAAAACAGGTAAATTTGAAAACATAAAAAAGAGACAGTTGTTAGCCTTTTCCTTCTGGCATCTTTGAAATGTTTTTAGTCCCAGTTTTCCTTTTATGATATCATGTTTTTACAAGATTGTAGGCTTGCAGTGTGCTTAGTTATGATTTCCTCAGTGGCTGACATTTTGCAACACATAATGATTTAGCCAATCTGAGCAGAACTATCATTACACAATTTATTGCTCCCAAAAGCATTATTTGTTATAGAGACTATTAGGCCTATGAGTTACATTTTACAGATTTTTTATTAGAATTATCTGAAACTCCAAGGAAATTAATCCCTTCCTTCACACCTCTTGCTCCAAGGTTTTGCAAACCAAAGAAAAAGTATTCAAGCACAAAAGAGGTGGGGCTGGTAGGTACTTCTCCAGAAATAGTCAGCACGTCTTGCATAAAAAACAAGTGAAGATCTCAGGATTTTACTTTCAAGGGTAAAATTCTCTTTTATTTTTTACCATAGAAACATCAGTGTTCCCAGTGGGAGTTCTGTGTGAGTGCTGAGCCCAGCTGCAAACAGAATGGCGGGTGCAATGCCACTGTTCAAAAATGTGGTGTTTCATTGCAGTAATGAATTGCTAAAGAAATAAAAAAACAAAAAGAAAAACCAAAACCAAAAAACCCAGCACTAATATTTTTTTTTTTCATTCTGAAAACAATGACTTTGTACAATAATCCTATTGTTCAATCATCACTACAGTCTCTATTGGAACCATGCCCAGAAGGACTAAACATTTCGTGCTAAAACTGTCATGTATTTCTTTTAGAGGCCTTATACATTAATCAATAGTTTTGATTACTTAATCCTATTATTATTCCATTTTTTGGAACAAAACATTAGGGTTATTAATTACACTGAGAAAGTTATTTATCTTCTAGCAGAAAAAAAAAGAGCTCATATTGTCACCATCAGAGAGCTGTTTAATGCACTGTGACACGTTGAACTTCACTCACATTCATGCTCTTTCCCTCCCCTCTGATGGTGTCATTGAATGACAGGAACAAACCTTGGGTTATGGAGCCACAGAAGGCTTCCCTGAAGATCAGAATGCTGCTACTGCTGCTAAAGGTCACTACTGGGAATGTATTTCTCAGTTTGAGAGGGAGCTCAGCTACTGGAGGCAGTGAAGGGAAAAACACGGCTTGTCTGATGTTGAAAGTATGCTAGGACAAGGACACATTAAAAATCACGGAATGGATGCCAAAGAAAGGATGCATATAATTGAAGAGGAAGGAGAGAGGAGAGATGGGGGGCTAACATGTAGGGAAACCTTGCTGATTTTTTGGGTTTGTTTGACTTTTTCATGTATGCTTAATGAGGGGTAATTGGCTCTCCCTGTGAAGTCAATTTCTGCATCTCAGTCAGGAAACAAGAATATCTTGGACTTGCTCTCCAAAAAGAGTAGAGCAACATTAAAGAGCAGGCCAGGACTTGAGTGGACCAAAAGAAACCATTTTCTGTGCAATACAGTTCTGAAGAGTAGAAAGAGGAAGCAGAAATGCTGCAATGACACACCTAACGTTTCCTGAAGACAGGGAGAGAACAAAGCAGTGGGTGGTTTTAGACATTACCTTTCTATACGAAAGCAAACCTGTATTTATAAATGCTTTCCTGAAAGGGCCACCTTCTTTTACCTTGTTAATTATGTAAGATTCTGATGGGTTTTACTACTTAAGAAAACAGTCATTTTCTTTCACTCATAGCAAGAATTATCATATGGATGTGCAATTCAGAACTTACAAGTGTAAGAGAGCGTGGGAGCCACCATCTAACAGCTTGTCAGGTCTCACGGATATTCTATGCTGGCTGCTGCAGTGTGCTCAGGATGACATCATACCCGGAGCTGCAGAGCATCTGACATCACACCTTCTGAGGAACGTCTTCTTCCTGAAAATAGCATGCAGAAACTCAAGCCAGAACGTACAGTACCTACGCAAAGGGTACAAGTAGCATATACTGGACACATGTGGGATCCAGCACTGCTGAAGAGAAGGACAACTTAATACCACATATCTACCTCACACAGAGCTTACAAACTTCAATCCATTAAAAGCTGCAAATCATTTGGTAGTACCGGAATAGCAGATACTGTAAAATTCTACTGCTATTATGCTGGGAAGAAAATTCAACCTTCATCTCTTTGAGGTTTCCTTTTTTCTATTTTCCTGGGATTAATTTATCTTTATACAATTCAGGGGATAGTGTTCTGCTTAAACTGCAGTGAGCTCATTCAGGAACTGGGGAGAGATGTCTTTTCATTTATCAAAAATTTTCAAATAATGGGAAAAATATTGAAACTAAAAAGCAAACCTCAAATGCTCACAGGTTTGCAGATTACCATGCCTTCTACCTGCAAGCCAGTGGCGGCTGCTGCTGGGTTCTGAACACCCAAATCACTTCGAACCACAGCATTTTGAAGGGCCATTAGATAAATTAACTTTTTCCTGAATAGTTAATGAAACATAGCTCTGCGTATTTGTCTAATTTGACATATGGCAAAGAGAACTGAAATCACCAGCATATTTTAAAGATTCTGTTTTAAAATGTCATCTTTTGATATGCAAATTCTAGGCCAGAAATAATACCACTTCTTCCAATAACGCTCTATTCCTTAAACCTAAGGATAAGAATCAAATCAATAAACAGCTTCAATTTCTACTCCTTCTGTCAAGTTGCTTTTAAAACAATATGCAGCTAAAATCTCATAGTTGAATATGCCAGGCCAGCATATTGCTTCAAGTACTGTCATACAACCTTCTTCAACTTGGTATCCATTATTTTATCTCTAACAGATAATACCCACCCTTGGGAAAGGACCTGTCTATAATAAACAAGAAAATTGAGTTGTTCTGTTAAGACAGCTGTCACCTGGCACAAGAAATGGTGCTCAAATGATCTAAAAGAGCACTTAGGCAGATCAAATCAAAGAAAAAGCTTTTCTTTTTCTTTTTTTCTTTTTCCTTTTCTTTTCCTTTTTTTTTTTGTTATTTTTGACACAGATGTCACTTAACAGGGTCAGTTCCTCCTACCTGCTGTTTCTAAAAGAATTAGTTCCCAAAACGCAAATTTTAACAAATGTCCTTCTCCAGCAATGCCTGCCTCCACCTCAACAGGCGCTAAATCTGATGTGTCGGACAAAAGGAAACCAGGCAAAGTAAATAATTTGTTAAAGCCAGTGCAATCTGGATAAACAGTAGATTCATATTTAAACTTGGCAAGAAAATCAATGGGAGAGGCCTTTCCATTCTGCAGAGAACTGGAAAAAGTGAAAAGCCCATGGAAGGCTAATAAAACTTTTTCTGGCATGCTATCTGGAAGTATCAGCAGTTTCTGATTTTGGAAAAAACACCATTCTGCTTTGAACTTCACACAATGCCTCATTTCTGCTTTCATGAGAACAAGAAGCCTTTTTACAAACGGCCTAAAAATCAATACATTTTATTCTGTCTCACCTAGGTATGTCCTCTTTGAAAACAAACTGAGACATCTTGCAACTTAACTAAACATCACACAATAGCTCGGCCAATTCTGACACCAGGAAGTGCAACTGCAATACAGTCAAGACCTGCAGACTTTGGAAAGGTTGTGGAGCACTAAAATTGAATGGAGGAGGCAAAAAACAAAGGGAAGAAAGCTCTTCTTATTCTTCTCTCGAGGGACGTAACCTGCAATATGACAGGTTTCACCTATGACATCAGCTAGTCTGTGCTTCAATCCAACAGAGTACTTAACTCATACTTTACTTTAAGCCTGTGAATAGACTGAATTCCTCCCGATTTTGAATAGAAGCTCATGCCTATTTAGTTATGAATGCCTGAGTAGATCAAGGCCCAAGTTACTCAGCTGATGAGGTTTATTGCCAGAACAGGAGCAAAGGTTATACAGTTTTCTACTCCTTAGATGGAAAAAGGATGTCAAAGGAAGATGAAAGCAAGAAATCTTCCTTAGATGTAAAGCCCACAAATGGCACTACCTCCTCACAAACCTTGACTCTGTAGTAAAAGCTATGCAGACCGGCTTGTGGCTGTAATACGATCAGAATATGCTTTAAGAACTTACTCTCTTCTTGGGATAATTAACTGAAGGAAGAACCCGGACAAGAATACCTCATGTGCCAGAGCCACATAATAACCATCTGATCCAGGACAAATGGCACAGTCCTCCACAAACCCAGATGCTCTTATGCTCTGGTTTAAATCTGAAAATAGGTTTTTCACCAGTTCAATTTGCATGAAGATTTCAAAAGGCTTATTTTTCATTCCAACAGAGAATTAACACAAATGTCAGAAGTTGCCAGGAAACAGACTGTCACCCTCCAACTGCTTGCCTCTCTTCACATACTTGGAGGAGATTGTACTTCACATATAGCCTTTTAATCCTGTGTTCTGGTGTAGACTTTTTAATATGTGCTTGCTGTATCTGTACAAAATCTGAAAATGCAGAGTAGCCCACCAGCCAGAGATTTGGCTTGGGATTTAGAAGACCTGCGAGCTGTTAAAAGCTGTTAAGAAGGCTGCAGTAAGTCACTTCCTTACTGTGTGCTTCAAGCTCTGAATTCTGGCAGCATAATATCAACATGCTTTGAAATTGGTGGATAAAAAATCTCTCAGACTTTACAAGACAGAGAAAGCATAAACACACACAAAAGACACTCTTGCTAGAAATGAAAGATGCAAGCAATCCATACAGAACCATCAAGAAGTCAGTCTGTTTCTAACAACTACAACACACAGCTTCCACAGATCATTTCTTAAGGTACACTAACCTTGCAGTCGAAAAGCATTACTCTGATTGGCAGGCCACCCCGCGAGCTTGCTTTAGACTAACCAGTTCATGAGCTGCAGGGAACCTCTCACCAGTAGTACTGGAGTTCAGCATGGGCTGCAAATTTCAGCTGAAAAGCTCTAGGTTTTCATTGCCAAGGCCACCGTGCTACTCTTAGCACCCAGCCAAGGTGGTTTAAAGTCAGCCTTGTAAAACAGCAGATTTCCATTTGCAATACAAAAAAATGTTTTAAGAAATGGTGGATCAGTTTTACCAACACTGAGGAAACCTGTGCTTTGCCTGAAACCCCCCAATAAAGACTAGTCACAGCCAACACTTAAGGACACCACTCCAGAAGACTCTCCATTCTGGTCCATAGTACCATGGAAAACTGCAAACCAAGTTACAGTTTATCACAAGCTTTCTACTAAATGCTCTCCAGCTCTGAGGTACTCTTGTGTGGATAAAGGAATAGCATAAGTAGTTTTGATGTCTCCATGTCTCTGCCACCTGCTTCAAGGGACTACAGCATGAAAAATCCAACTGTGATAGGTAGGGTTAAAGTATGTTGAAGGGTATGTGTGTCTTCACAAAACACTGTTTTCAATGAACTATTTTCTAAAACTCAAGTTTTCTGCCTTAAACACCCAGCCTAAGAGGGTAACTCTTTACCCCATAAAAATAGTTAGCAATGATAGGCTGTATCCTTACAGCTTGTTCTGCCATAACCTCACATTATGATTTCAAATAAAAATACATTACTAGTAAACACATCTTTAAACCTGCTCAATATACCTGGCAGGTGGGCTTGCAGCCTCTAGGTTATTAATTTAAGTTCAAAGCAAGCTCATAGTGAAAGAAAATTCTGCCATCTGGCAGAAGCTGAAGCAATCTACAGTGTTAGTGAGCAGGTACCAACATCCCAAAAAGATTGTCCCAAGGAGTAACAATCAGGGCTTTCTCAGCTGAGGTCTAGGCAGGCCAGACACTACACTGCTTATTCCCTTAACTGCTCAGGAGTGTAAAAGACAGCTCACAAAAGCACAGCAGGTGAACAGAGTGTTTCCTTCTCAGTGTACTTCATTGCAAATCAAATGAATGCTGAAAAGGGGAGGAAAACTCTTTGTTGATGAGGTACAGGCTACCTGATGTTGGTTCCAGTGACAGTCACATCAGGCTGACTGCGCAGATATGTAGAGAGGTCATCGCCTCCCAGACAAACTCGGCACTTATTTATCTTCCAAAAAATCATACTGAAAGAAAAACACGCTGAATGGGAAGAGCTCTGAGCTTGGAAACTGAGTGAGGTGACACAGTGAGCTTTACAGAAGGGGACTCCAAAATATTGTCTGTGGTTTTGAGAGCCTGGGAAGAAAAAACAGACAAGAACTAATTAAAGATAAGATTTTGAGAACACTGGGTGAGTGCAATGCCTATGAAACCCAGGCTCTTGTCCTTCTAGAAAACAAGGTCTGATGTTGTTGTCCTCAGGAAATACTTTTCATGTGAGCCTCACCACAGCCTTGGCCAAAAAAGACAGCATGTCCAGTCACATCTCTGATCTGCACATACTGCACTAGAAAAACTTTATATGCCAAAAGTATCTTTCCAAGACCATGTAGCACATTTTAATATAATCAACAAGATTAAGGAATTTAGGGATTCAGGCATCCCTACAAAAATTGGCTGATTATCTCTCACCAACATAGGAGCTTGGGTTTACAG
The DNA here is from genome assembly GCA_009867235.2 of Psittacus erithacus. Lineage (NCBI taxonomy): Eukaryota > Metazoa > Chordata > Aves > Psittaciformes > Psittacidae > Psittacus > Psittacus erithacus. Next base: position 17,844 of record WYDI02036229.1, on the reverse strand, counting down.
TTTGATGAAGTTCTGGTTTATCATTTCAGGACTGTTTAAAGTCCATAACAGCAGGAAATTTACTCCCTTTGGACTTCTTTGGATCTGGACACCTAAGTCTCTGTACTCATCACTCCTGGATCTCTTCACTGCAGTAGGAGCTGATGTGCAGGAACTTACTGACTTGCCACTAGGCATACTAATGCACACCACATGCTTTACATGTTATACAATTTACATACATAAGAGTATTTTACAATTTATTACTTCAATTTTACAATATAATATGGACATGTTTCATAATTGTGACATTGGAGACTGCCATGAGACAACACAAACTGTACAGGCTGCACAACTCACCTGCCAACACAACTTGCTGGAAAAATTCATATTTCTGTCTTTGGAGAGGACTGATCTTAAAAAAGCAAACCAACAATCTAAAATCCTGCTCCATAAGGGCTTCCACACTAAATCCTAGATTGTACTAACACATGTTTTGTGTGTAAGGTGTGACAGAGCTGTAGTCAGCAGAAACCAAAATCAGAAGTAAATACTTTGGGGAACTTTTCCTGATGTGATTGTGAAAGAATGCTGTCTGGAGAAAGAGCACTGGGAGCATATTTATTCAGAGGTCAAGAGCAGAGCTCAGCTCAATGTTCTGCCTTCTAATACACAGACAGAACAAGAATTCGCTGGCCAGAGAAATAGTTTCTGTACTGTACATTTGGTTATAATATCAAGGCTGCAGTCTTTTTGTTATTCATGACAGGTTTTAGAGGATTATAATACTATTTTCTTTTTATTTCAATTATTCTGGTAGATGCTAAATCTACTCAGAGGGTGATGGTTGCTTTGAAAGAATTAGAGAAGCTATGCCCTCTCAAATATATCAAATCACTTCACAAATGTCTTTTTGAAAGATGAGGCAATTCTAGAGACTTTTACAAACAATCCAAACAACTTATTTAACAGTAACTGAAATGGACCTGAGCAGTTTGATGACTTTCCGGTGTTTGATTCTAATAATGTTTATGGGTGCATTATAAAGGAAAGTAATTTACTCTCTTCAAAAGATCTGCCTGGTTAGTTTGGACTATGATTACAAACTGGTCATTCAGAGTGCACCCAATTCAATGGTAGCTGTAACGCCTTCACACACACAGACTGCCTTATTTGTCAACTCTGAGGACGAAAGAATGTTTGTTCTGAAGGACTGTAAATCTAGCAGCTCAGCAGACATAACAGATGGGGGCACAATTTGGGCAGCGTTTTGTACAACCCAGAGACACTGCAGCTAGCGCTGTGCTGAAGGATGAGTGCTTTCCCAGGAAGCCAAAGATTTCATCACCTTTCTCCATGCACTAAAGAGCTCCATGTCTCCTACTAAGAGAACCCTGGAGCAAATGTGATCATCTGACAAATGTGTTACACCTTCAAGGATTTTTACCACCTGTAGGAAAGCTTTTGCTTAAGGAAAAGTTCTCCTGGGGTTTGCCAGGCCTGACAGTTCTAATGATGCACTTTTACATGTTTCACTTAAAAATGCTGTGAGTGCTTTCATGACAGGAAATTGCATACTTAAAATAAAAAAAAAATAAACAAAAATCACCCAGACTTGTCTTATGATAGATCCAAAACAAGCAAGTTCCTTGGCAGACCTAGTTCTTGCTGCCATAGCTATGCCAGCAGTCTGTCTCCTTCAGTGTAACACCTCAGTATGCCAGCAGCCATCCCTGTTTGAATCTGACCAGGAGGCAAACAGCTTGCCACATTTGCTGAAACAGGTAGAATGTCAACTCTAAATGTTACACCTCCTAAGGCTCCACAGTTTCATTTTAAGAAAAAAAATTAAGTTCCTTGAGTAGACTAAACTTGCAGTGGCACAAAGGGAAAAGTTCATTCACTCTATGAAAAGCCCAAAGCCTTCCTCAGATATGTCCTTATAAAGGCAACTATCAATCCACTTTTTATCTCAACATAATCGGTCTGGACTTCATTTTCACCACAGCCACTTGCTCCATCCCACACACCATGACGGATTAGTAGGAGGCACAAACAGTTAGTGGGGACTTGGATACTTCTTCCACTCCAGTAAAAGGTGCAGAAAGCCACAGGAATAATAATTTGAAAGAAGGAATATCAAATACTACCTTGATTCTTTCTTTACTGTTGCTACATCTGACTACTGAAACTAATTCCATAACATGAAATATCCTGTGAGGAGGAGGGGAGAGAAGGGGAAAAACTAAAAAAGAAGGAAGGAAAAAAATCCCCAGGGTTGAATGGTACAAAGATGAGCTCTGGTTCAGTATAACCAGAAATGGGGCCATAATGATTGGCCAGAGCAATGGGTTTTTGCATTACTGCTCCATTATACAATTTGCTATTTGAAAAAAAAAATCAATTTCAGCAGTAGGCACTTTTGAGATTTTTCCTCCTTTTGTCCTCCTGAAATGTCTTTTCTCATGTTGCCATGTACTACCTTCCACAGCAGGTTTCTCTCCTCCTTTACCTCTCTACATTTGGAACTTTTCGGCTCTTTACCTATTTAAAGGAGGAAGCCCCTTGCTGCTCTCCAGCCACTGCTTGCTCCCTGAATCTTTAAATAGCCCTGCTCCTTTCATGAGCTGTAAGACACCTACATGAAAGACTAAAGGATCTAAGAAATGACCCTGATATTCAGATTTAAAAAGTTGTTGATAGCCAAGTTCACCCTCAGCATAGTTTCACTGAATTTGAAAGACTCACATGTGGGATACATTTGGTCCTCTGTGTTAAAATTGTAGGGCTGATCTGGTGATGCATAATAAGTAAAGACATTTGAGGGAGTTCAGCATCTTTCAGGGTAAGGATTTTTAGATCTGTACCTTTGTTCCCAAAAGAGTTAAATGAATAATGAAATCTCCCTGCAGTGAGAACAGCTGAAATTAATTCAGAGGAAAATTCACAAAGAACTGCCTTGGTGCCTAGTAAATGTGCCTGTCAAAAGGGCTGCTCCTTCCCAGGTATTTGTTTTAGAAATTCCCTGCCTACAGGATTACACAGAGTGGCTTGGGATAGATATGTGCTTTTAACAATTTTTCATTTTGTAGGCTTGAAAATTAGGCTCTTTATTAGCATAAAAGTGACTGCAGTTTAAAGACCAAAATCCTATTTAACAAAATGAATTTCAAGCTAACAACTCTTCAGATAACCAACATACAAACTTCTGAAGATCAGCACAATTTCTTGGAGCAGTTAATTTCTAATTCTGTACAACAGCAACCACCAATTTACACTCTATCTGTAAGATTGTCCCTGTATCAGACTGGATGCTTCCATTCATGGGCTTCAAGTGTTTTGGACAAATGACAAAACTACCTGGATATCTGATTACACAACCCATACCTCAGGAGAAGATTACATAATTTGCAATTTAGAAGTGGTCAAGTTAAACCCTGGTGCCATTCCTCACAATCACTGAATTGACCTAATAGGATAGTAGAATCCCAACATATCTATCTTAGGCAGAAATACCAATTCTTATCTTCAGTAATCATCATGGTATAGATGAATCCTTGAAAACTGCAGGCTGCAAGAATTACTGAAACTAGCATCACAATTTATCAGACACACTGATTTTTAACTCTTCATGAACTACAGTGCACAGGTAGACATTGTTTTGAAACACCATCATCAGCAAAAAGATTTTTACAGTAGTGTAGAAATTACATTGGATTTGTCAGACCCTAAATAGAGGGCTTTTAATCTTGATGTTTTCAGGAGGATGGCTCATCTTCTAAGCAAGAGGGTAGGTATAGAATTACCAGAGTTGAATCCTCCCAGTGAAACCATTCTTCTGCCTATTCCCAGGTTCTTTAAATTTTCAGAGATTATTTCCAAGCTACTGTTTACTTTTGTATTTTTGTCAGCCAATCCACAGAAGGAAAACAAATTAGGCAGACTAGTTCTAAACAGACTGTCAATAAAAAATTTAAGCACCGCTATCTAGAAGTAGAGTTTAAACAGAATTTTAAACTAAACCAAAATGTCAGAGCAAAGGACCATCAATGTAACAAGCTCTGATGCACTGCACTTTACCTGAGATATTGCAAAAGAATTTCCACCTTCCTGAATTTCAGAAACCTTAATTCAAATGTTGAATCCTTTGTGCAATGGTTTGATGCTCAATGGCCTATGGAGCATATAAAAAGTAGCACCAGTGCCTGTGCTCTGAATATATGCCTCTTCAGCAGAAAACTTAAGCAGAGGAAATGGATTTATTTAAGAAAGAAAAAGCCACGCTGAGGCAGGGGAAGCCTTGAATTTCACTGTGTGTGGAACTTGGCAGTGTGTCTGGGAAGAGTGCTTTCTTCTTATCGTTAGAAACTTCTTTAAAACCTGGCATTTTAGGCCGTGTGTCAGGTTTGTCTACACAGGAAATTTCCCATCAGTCATAACTATATTCTGCCAATTCTGCAGCGCTATTCTGGTCTAACTCCCAGTATAAACACAGCACACCAAAGGAATTTTATTCTTGTCCCAGGATAGTTAACTCCAGCTTGGATTAATCACTTTTATTCTGGAATACAGTTTCTAGATGGAGAGGTATACAGGGTAACAACTTTTCTGCATGAACAAGTCTTTAAAAGTTAAAAAATTTGTTCCCAAAGAACTTCCACATTTGTATAAAGTGTCAGTGCCAGCTATATGAAAGCCAACAGCAGCTAAAACAACCAGGATAAAGCAGGCTGGGGGGAAAGGTTGCTTCAGGTACGGCTGTAAGACTGAAAAGCAGGGATGTGAGAATTATGAGCCTCTCCTTGCTATAAATCACTCAGCGATGTTCCAGCTGAGTTGAAAAATAAAAAGAAAAGCACTGGGCTTTCCAGCACACTCATCATTGTTGGTTCGGGCTTTTTTTTTTTGGCTGCCAAGTCTATTCCTCTTCCTTCAATGGAATGCTTGTGGTTTGGGAATTTTTTAGCTGGTTCTGTCTGTATCTGAGGCCCAAAACTTGCATTTCTGACATGTCATAAAAGCTGAAAGTTTGTACTTCTGTTCTCCAGCCCTCAGCAAACACAGAAGTGTTTGTGTCTTGGTATTTATGCCATTTCAGCAAGTACTTAAAGAATAAAAACTTTAACTCTTCCATATAAGCACAGAGATTCAGAAAGCAAAGTCTGATTTTGAAAACACAAACACAAAGGAAAGCAAGCCACTCAGCAATACTGGAGCCTCCCACTAATTGGAATTATTCCTCTCCTTGCTATTCAACAAATGTGGATCCTGTATCCTATTGCACCGCCTGCAGTTAGCACCACTAAGCTCAGTTTCAAGTTTCTTAAATCTCCAAGTGCCAGGAATGACCACATTACCCAGACACTCTCCTGGAGTTCATTAACAGCATTTCCCAGGGTGTTGAACATTGCTTTTACTTTGCCTTAAAGAAGAAATGGGGAGAACAGAAAATAAAGACATTGCAATAGTTGTCATGCTCAAAATCCCAAAACAGATTTGAGAGGAAGCATTGCAGGCCCCTTCTGTCCAACACAACTGTGATCCTGTCCATCTCAGTACAGAGAAAGCAGGGAAAGCTTTTAACAACTTAAAATATGCCCCATCTCTAGCAGTGTTCAAGGCCAGATTGGACAGGGCTTTGAGCAACCTGGTCTAGCAGAAGGCATCCCTGCCTGTGGCAGGGAGTTGGAACTGGATGAGCTTTCAGGTCCCTCCCAACCAACCATTCTGTGATTCTATGAAATATAATGATTGATCTTCTTTATGCGGTTTTTGACAACACAAGTAGAAGTATTTGTTAAAATATGGAATATGAAACATCAGGATTCAGAACAATTCTCTGCAAAACTAAAGGAAATTTGCAATCAAACCTATCTAATTATTCAGTTTATTTCGAACCACATTTTTCCTTAGAGAGAAGATTTACTCCAACGGGAGGCACATAATCCATGGATAAGGGAAACCCCTAAGAAAGCAGTAACAGATTTTGGATCTCAGATATTCCTGCTCTTTGGTAATCCTCTAAGGGACAAACTAAGTCATGCTTCCATGATCCCCTCTGTCCAGGACTAACAGAGACCGGAAAACGAGAAAGAAAAAAAGAAGTCATTGCTGCTATTGCCTGTTTTCATTATGGTTCTTTAGAAGGTAATCAACACTTCAATATTTTCTTACTTCTGCTGAATACAATTAGTTATATTGAGAAACGCCACCCTCTTTTTTGTCAACTCTAAGGTTTTTAGACCTGCGCACAAAGTGTGACCTTCTTGTGAGGAATACCCAGGAACACACTGTCCCTTTTCAGGTGACCAACCTGACACAAGTCAGCCTTTATTCATATTTTAGCATTCATGTCACTGTTAAGACATGGGCACTTACCTGTTTGAATTTTTTGCTTACATGAATCTTATTCACTGAAGTGCTTCACAATTAATAACAAGACGAAGCTTTGAAACTCCTTGTATGATAATTAGCCTTTAGCACCACTATTATCTGGCAGAAATGAAACTGAAAACTGTCTGAGTCTAAGCTGTGCTTTAAGAAAATCAGCAGATCTGTGAATTTCTAATTCCTGCCTTTCATGTTTTCTGAATTTAATTCATTCAAGCATGCTTATTGTGGGGATTCACAGCACTGTGAGGACACAAGTGACTCTAAAAAGTGAAATTTGGTCCCAGTGAGCAGGGTGTGAGGACAGTCTGATGGAAGGTCAGACTGTCACTCAATTCCAGGGTACCCCTGACCCTTCTATCAATCCAAACCAGGCTTCTCCCTTTCAAGTGCCATCCTTCCAGGCCTTCTTCCATCAAGGCAATTCATATGTCAGCTGTAGCAATTTGCTAGTAATTTGTTTCCCCATTATTTTTTACTTTGAGTAAATCATGTATATGAAATTAAAATTAACATTTTCTCACATTTCACACTGTTCTTTTCTGCTGTTTTTATGTATTGATTCTATTTAATAGCTCCAGCAGCACAGGTCAGCACCTGGACCCTATTCCTGTCTCATGCTAAAGGCTCTCCTCATTGCACAGGAGAGCAGACCAGGCTTCCATGGTGCAGCCACCCTACGGAAGTCTTACCTTCCCAAGAAGGAATGTTCATGTAAATGCTGGCATACAGAGAAACAGCTTTCATTTTGTAGATCAGCCGACGCATGAAAATATGTTTATTTGAGTTTACGAGCAAGGTTAAGCAAGCACATTATACATAACATGCAGTTTTTATGTGAACTGATGGGAACTTAACCCTAGAGTACTCTAAAGGTTTCTGTTAACTTCCCACTATGGCATGCATTTAATACTTGAAACATTCACAGATATCTTCACTGCTTTTGAGAAATGTTATTTATTTTAATGCTTTTCCAACAACCATGTTACAAGTGCATAAGACAGATTTGAACTATCATTAAAACACCTGAAGACTGGAAAGACCATAGCCATAACTAAGAGGCTAGATAACTCCCCCATTTTGCTCATTATTAACTTACTTAACGTTTTCATAAGCATTACCATTAATACACTTTGTGCACAGAGTTCTGTATAGCTCTTGCTATTATAATGAACAACTGTATTATTAAGAAGGCAGCTGGTGTTAAAACTTCTCATATTCACTTACAACCTGAAGCACCACACCTTAAAGGCACCTCTGACTTTATAAGAGCAGTACGATTGACATTAACAAACCCATCCACAAGTGTACAATTAAATATCCAAGTATATGGTAGCTGCAGGGAGGATACAGTGAGGTTTGAACTACATTTAACTTCCAGCGAGCCAAAGGTTCGATACTCTACCACACTGATGTGAAGGACTTGATTTTTAGTTCACTTCAAATCAATAGAATTCTTTACAGTAATTTCACTGGGCCCTGTATCAATAAAGCAACATTTCAGCAGTACTGAAGTAAGTTAATCCAGAAATTGTTTCCCCAAAACTTGATAATGATTTACGGTACAATCAGTTAGATTTATTTTTCTCTTTTTTTAAATCTGATAAATAATAGCTCAAAGGCAAACATCTCTAAAATTACTTGTTATGCTTCACCAAGGCTGTCATAAAACCCAGAAAGCTTGTTCTCTTTCCTGCATTGCACAATACAGTAGGTTTCAAAACAATCTATATGTATTTGCTTGGCCTTTTTTCTACAGGAAAAAGAACAAATTATTATAATGCACATTTAATACATTATTAAATTAGATGTCACCTGTTCTTTGACTGAGAAGTAAGGATCAAGTTCTGTTGTGTCAGAGGCATAAACTCAATCAAGTATTAATAGCTAAATTACTTCCAGCAGTGAGATATTAAGGCCAAGCAAAATGTCCAAGGTCACTACACTCCAGATGGTACACTAATATATTTTGAGGACTGATGCCTCCTGGCATTTTCAATTTCTTATGTTGGGTTGGTTTTGGAACCAATCAAATTGAGGAGCTGGCAGCTGCAATTTGCCCACAAATTAAATTGAAAGTATTATAACTCCAGTTTTAAGCAGTGATTTGACTGTATTGATGTGAAGCCACTATTCCCAGCTCGTGATTTACAGTGACTGATGACCACAGTGTACCATAAATTCAGTCTGGACAAAACAGACTGCTTGTCTGCAGAGAATTTTCTCTTTTTTTTTTCATGTTCACAGCCATTGATTTCAGCCTTAGCTAAGAGAGTCAACAATCAGGAAGATAACAAAAGGACTCTACATGAAGTAACTGCTTCTGATATGGGTACCTGAAATATTCTGCATTTCTGCACAGTAGGGGAATTTTAAATGACAGGGTTTTTTTCATATGGGCCATTATACTCAAGCAATGCATATGCACACACAATTATACATATTGATGTTTCTACCTACAGCTGTGGAATATGTAAATACAAACTCACAACTGGACACCAAAATTTTTGCACTTGCACACCAATGAATACACTCTTTTAGAACTTTTGTACCAGAATCCTGAGTATCCTTTGCCAATATAGCCAAAATATTTTCTAGAAGCCTATCAGTTAGAGGTCACAGTGCCCAGCTTTCCATCCATACAAACAAAGCCCACCTACAATAACAGCATGTTCTGGGAAGAGATAGGCACTTATCCCAACAGTAGCCTGACTAGCCTGGTGATACTAGAGATGATCTGTGCAGCACAAAGAGCTCAGAATGGCTATAGCATATCCATTCTACAGGATACTATCATGAGCTAGCAGGAAGGGAAAGAAAGCCCAGCTGATTACCTAACAAAAAAAGCAAACACTCCCAGCTCTAAAAATAAACAATGCTCAGAACCTTGTGTGGAAGATGTACCCTCCAGCTTCACGACTTGCGTCTGGAGGTGTAGCCTTTTTAGACATGTGCATGTGTGTGTGTATGTAAACTGTGCATGTGTGTACATACATATATTTAAATATATCTTTCTGCCAAATTTCAAGTTGAATAAACACTGTTCTCTCTTATTCCTAGGCTTTCTTAGTAAATTCTGCCGGTTGCTTATCTTTAAGCACCTAGCTCTTTGGGCCTAAAGTTTGCACTCCCAGTAGTTTATACAGGAAGGCAGCACAGGAAGGCAGCAACAGTGTCAGGCAACATGACTTCAGAAGTAAAAGATGCAGAGCAAGAATTTTGCTTTGTGCTGTCACAACCTTTCCCAACAGGCGCCTGGAGTCTCCACTGATGATCTCAACCAAGAAGCCCTGTGCTTTGGGAAATTCTCAGCCCTTCAACAGGTTTCTGAACTACATTCAGGAGCCAAGGCAGTGCAGTCCTTAGGGCAAATTTCCTTTAATCACGGGCATCTTTCAGAGTCACCACTACAACTCCTGTGTTGATAGGCCATCAAGTTGTTCCAAAAGATTTACCAGTAAAAAGTAAAACGTAATTTAAATTTCCAGTTCCTCCACATTACTCTATATGGGTTCTGTATTAAAATAAGGACATTTAATATATTCTTCGTATCCACCTTCCCAGTGGCCCTACTATAATGCACACTTGGCTTTTGCCCATGTTACTGTGGGTCTTACCTCTCTGGCTTATGCTTCTGACCTCCATCAGTTCCAGTCTAAAGCTTTTATTACAGCATTAGCAAATCTGTGATCAAAGTTGATTTTCCCTTTAAATTTTTTATCTTGAAGAAAACCTTAACTATTGCACTATATCAGTGATCTAAATATTCCAACCTTCATAAATAAGTTACCAAGAGTATTCTATTTATACTTCCATGTATGTATACAGAAATGTGTAAAGTTAAAAACAGAAATTACTTTAAACTTTTTTGTCACATTAAATCTACAGTAGCTCCTGAGCAGCTTCAGAAGAACTAGGGGGAAAAGAAAACAATAAATCTTTAAAAATACATGTGCTCAGAGTACTGGTTAAATCAGGATCCGCCACATACCTGGATGGAGCTGGTGCAAAGAAACTGGAGGCATCAAGGCTTTTTCTTTCAGGAAAGGTTGCCAAGCTTTGGGAGAGGGAACTCTACTGGGCAACCAGCAATTAGGCAGTTTACACCAGACACCTCCAGACAATAAGTGCTCAGACTCTGAGAAGAAAGATAACAGTAATTTTTCAATTGGACTTCTTAGTATTGAACAGAAATTGAAGCACACAATGATACTTAAATTATTTAGCTGAGGAATAATTTCCACGCTTACAGAAATTAAATCTTCAGTAGTGATGTCTCGCCAACTTCTTGCTTTCCAAGCAGGAAAAGGAAAACAAAGACCGTTGCAATCTGCCTAAAAGAGATGGCTCAAAATGTTATTTGGTAACATATGACTCCTTTTGTCAGAAAGCTCTCTAAGAGCACCTCAGGAGAAATAGGCATCGTATGCAATGGGAGATTGCTTTTACCTCCAAACGTGACCCAAGGCATGACAAGGTGAGAGCCCTGAATGGTTTTGGGGTAAGACAGTGCTGCTCCTGCAGCTCTGGCCGCAGCGAAGCCTCTCTGAGCACTTCAAATGCTTTAATTACTCACATGCTATTTTTTCCCCTGTGGCGAGAGCAACAGTAACATCAAAGCTGGTAACGTCTCTCTTTCAAAGTGGAGTTATAAAATAAACAATTCAGAAATGGTTATGCTCTTGGAGATTAAAAAAAAATCCCTGGATGACAAATTAATTCCTCAAAGTGATAAAGTGACATGTTTTCACAATTTCTTTGTAGGGAAGATCAGGATGCACAAACCTGACAAGGCTCGAGCATTGGCAGCACTTATATGACACTGCGATATGTCTTGGCCCATTTGCATAAATGGCTGTCATGGAAATAATTCTCTTTTGAAATGTAAAAAGCAAAAATTCAGCTGTCTTCCACTTGCAACTGCAGAATCCTTGATTCCCAAATTCAATTTGAAAGTGAAATATAATCTGCAACTATTCTGAAGAGTAGGCATTGATTATATTTGTAATGCCTCTAATGTAATACTCATTTAAGAATTCAAATGCTTTCTTCAGTAAGATGGAATATTGAGCTTCACTTTTTCCTGTATTAGAAATAAAAAGCTACATCGCCCAAGAGCGAGTGGATATACAGATTTTACTAAAGATTTGAGGTCTCCATCTTACACACACTGCTGCAGCTGGATTAACATAAGGATGCATGTGGGCTGCATTGCTGCATGGAACAGATATCATCATCTCCAGAAAGGAAAAGCTGAGGAATAATGACTGGTAGGAGATTGGGAATGATTTTTCCAAACAAGGGGTGGGACACAAGACATTCAAACAGGGAAATATTTTTCAACAGCTTGACTAATTGTTCAGTCCTGTTTACAACCTACAAACTTCCTGTGATGAACTGTAGATGTCCAACTTTGCTAGATCTACAAAAAGCCTTTGACATATAAAAGATCTCCCAGCATACCCTTCTCACCAGTATCTGAGCATGCACATCTGGAAACTGTCATTTTATAAGGCACATTTTATATTTGCAGTGGAAGTGTTGGTGCCCATCCGCACAAAATTGAGCAGCATGGTTCAAAGCAAAGAAAGAAGGTCAGGAAAAACACTAGATAATATATATTAAAACAATGACTAAATAAGAAGAAATTGCAAAATCTTTGACTAGAATAGAAAAAATGGCAACAAAGTGTCTCCTTGCATCTTCCTGTAAATTATTCACTCATTGCTGCACATGCAAGCCAAGAGTTATTTGTCATGCAGGCACTATAAATGTCTTTTGTCCATCCTAGTTAAACGTTAAGAAGGCAACTGGAAAGAAACCTGGAAAATTTGGGGTTGCAAAGCAATATGCAAGTCTCCATCTCCTTTCAGCATATGCATCTTTCCAATCACCTGGAATGACAGACTTCCCTCCAAGAGTCACAGATAATGCATTACTTCCGCTATGAAAATTAAGGAGAATTTAAATGCGTGCCCTTACTTATAAGCAACTTGATCTATCGTCCATCTCTCACTGCCTGCACAAGGGTCTGAGGTCCCTCCTACCCCAGCTCATACAATTTGTATTTCATTCAATATAGGTGAAATTCAATAAATATTGTAGCTTAAAGTACAACCAGGGCTACAGATACCAAAGTATGATCTCTAAAAATCTCATCAAATAATGCCATATACAGAGATTAAAAAATCTCACAGTATATTCATATTATGAGAGTAGAAACTAACACCACCATTTAATGAATTACTATATAAGGAATTTGCAGGTACTATCTTTATAATAGATACCAGTATCTCTGGATCTTACCTTATGTATTAAAAGAATCAGCAAGGAAGCATTTAGGCTTTGACAGTTGTTCTTATTTTTTAGTCCTGGCTTAGTTTCTGGATCGATGGACATACAGCTGTAAACATATTTTTGCAATGCTGTCTTAACACAATTATAGTACACAGAATTGATTGACTGTGTATGGGATAGGCTATTTTGTAAAGGCAAGACCCTGAAAGCAAAATCTGAATCATAGTTTGTGATATCTGGATAGCACTCAGAAAGCTAATCACTGCAAACTATCCCTTGAGAATTCAAAATGAAGTACTACATCTCTTTAAGGTGCTGTGTATTGGTGATAGCTACTATTTACAGGGAAAAAAAGATTTAAACTATCTCATGCACTTAAAGTTCAGGTTATGCTGCATCTTCCCTATTACCTTAAAGTGTGAGAGCCAGAAAAAAAGAAGTTAGTATGATGTGATGTTTCACAATACACAACACTATAAAACAGAATAAAGCTTGTTTCCAGGTGTTCCACATTGTTGATTTTTTTTGTTTGTTTGTTTGTTGTTTTTTAAAGAAAATCTAAATGAGCAAATTCACACACTGGTAATGAGACTTTCAGCATTCAGATATGCAAGAGACAAAAGCTCTGCCATGGGTAATCATGATCTACTTTGAATTTTTAAGCCTTCAGGAGGTTTTTCTTAATAACATTACACTAAGATGTATTTATACATATATAGGTATGTGTAAGAAAAAAATTAAAGTATATAAATACACTAATTTTGGGTATTACATACCAAATTGATTTGAGCATTCATAAAACAGAAGATGGTTGGTATTGGAACTCAGTGAGTTTCTTGGAATAAAATCTTTGCTTTTAAAAGTATGCTTTATCTCTACCTACACACCTATGTGACACAAATATGGAATGAAGAGAAACTTACTTTAAGAGGCCAGGGTGTTTATAATCCTACCTTTGAGGATTTGCCCAAAGCTGAAACACTGTACCCCTATGGTAAATATTTTGTTCTTGCATATCAGAAAGCTGTTTCATCACCAGTCAGTAAATTTGGTTCTTTGAATTAAAATTAATAACAAATACACATTATTAAGCTTTTCAGTGACTCTGCACATGAATAGCTGATATTCTTGGTGTCCATTCTTTAGCAAATGACAACCAGTTATTAAAAGCACTTATAAATACTCCGTCTCCCATTTTTATTTTGAGGGTATGAAAGCCATACAATAGTGACAGCGGTTAGGATCCTTAACAACTAGGTTTTGCACAAATGCTTATATTTTCTTAAGATAAGAAGGAGAAAATCATAAATTATTATCCTAATTGTAAAAATACAATAGAGCAATTGCTGTTAGCATTGGGGCTTGGGGGAATGGACTATTTTCTTTCTCTCAGAGCACTGTAGGGTTCAGAGTAATCTATTTTATTCAGACTTACAGATTATTTTTTTTTTAAAGATCCATATCTTTACGCATCAGTGGCCCTTCACCTTATCCAGAAATATTTCCTTGTCAGTGCAGCTAAAACTCTAGCCCCCTCCCCCACGAAGGGTGAGCAGGAGTGGCACGTATCAAGCCAATCCATTCAGAAGAGGATAGGCGTTTGTGTGCAGTTATCTTAACAGAGATGAGAAGCAGGTATAACTGCTCTTGGGTAACCACAAGCGCTCTTCTGATCACAGTTGTAGTAAAAGCACATCTGTGGACTTTAGCCATACATAGGTTCCCTACAGTCTACGCACATGCTGGACATCAGCTATGCTTCTGATCTCACACTGCAATTCAAAAGATTTCAGTAGCACAAAAGGAAAGATCATCCCTTCACAAGTTACCTGAATAACTGCACTAGATCCTGAGTGAGATAAATCAAGAGTAAAACAGCTTAAAAATATTACACGGCATTTACAGGCATCGCTTAGGCTTTGATACAGATTCCTATGACACAATTTTCTTGCAGTACTGCTGGTTCAACTCATCTTTTGTCCAGTTTATATATGAAAAAATAAAAGTTCCACAAACAGGACAACTCTCAGCTGTAAAAGTATCACAGTTCTCTTCTGCTTTTAACTTTCCCTCAAACAATTCTCACTCTGTATCAGGCCCCTCACTTTGGGAGGCAGAATATTTCCATGTGCATTTTTAGAAAGAGGAGTTGTGATGGCTATAGGAACCCTCCTTGCACAGTGGAATGGATAAGCAAGAATAAATGACACATTTTTAGTAGGTTACTGAAACTGCTTCTACTGTGTATTTTAACTATTGGCCCTATGTACTAATGACCTCATAGCCTAGTTTTCCCAAAATGCTCCTGGGGAAGCATTTCATCTATCACTTCATTTTTATAGCAGCCTTCAGGTTAAAGCACCTTGGGGCACCCTACAATATTAAATAAAATAAGACGTCAAAGCACGTAAGGGAAGTTGAAAGTGCAGTCTGAGATATAACCAAGACTGCTGCCTAATTTCAAAAAGCTACTAGCTATTCTTTAGATCTAATTTAGTAACTATAAGGGTAATGAATTTCTTTGGTAAAAGCATGAAATTTAATATGATTGAGAGCCAGAAGAGGTCATCTAACTTGTATTTTCAAGGCTTTTTCTGAGTGCAAAGAAATGGTTGTCAGTGAAGAGGAAAGAAACCTGTAGCAACAGGCTCAACTGACTGGCCTTGAGACAGGTCATGGGAAATTACAGTAACAGTTCTTAGGAATCCGTTTGCCCTCCACAACAAAAACTATTCCTATTTGAAAACTTTGGCAAGCTGAAACAGCAAGCTCTACTGATTATACAGCTCTTAGTTAAGGGCAATTTCTTGATGTCTTTCAATGTATCTTTTACCATGATGTTCAGCTCATTCGCCAAGTATGCATGCTAATGACAAGTGGTGCACTTCTGTTACTGCATTTCCTCACACATCTCTGGATTTGATTTTTGTAAATCACATATTCCATTGGAAGGAAGCAACCAACCAAAACACACACTTTCATTCTTGTTCCTGTCAGACTGAGCAGACAGATAATATAACTCTTCCCGGAGTTACTTGTCATTTCTAGAGAAAATGACAAAGTGGGCATTCATAGAACAGATCCAGACTATATATATTACCGCTAGAAATAATCTTCAGTGTACTCCATACTACTAAACCCAGCAGGTCTTCTAGCTTCTAAGGCATTTTGATTTTAATCCAGTGAATTAACTGAGCCCATAACCAGCTTTCTGCCCCATATTAGTTTAAGCTGTCTGTATGTACTTCTCTAATCTTATTGTGCGTTTGTGCCAGAGACCCAGGCAGGGGTTCTCCTCCACCAAACTGACAATGCTGGGAAGATAGGCTAGGAGAACTCTTGCATCCCTACAGGAAGGAGGGCTACTCCCAGTCCTTCCTATTCCTTAGGTACATCCTCAGGGACACATTCTTACATTTTAAAAATAAGGGCTCTGTTCTACCAAGACACTGGTAGAGATGGCTTCTTACCTCTGGGACTAACATAAATAAAACCTGACATTTTATTTTGTGGACAATTCATCACTTCTGTTCAGCTGAAGACACACAGGAAAAGATGAATAGCAAAACTGTCCAGGCTGGCTTATTTTTGATGTCTGCTACGCTTCCTGAGTGTAAACTCTAGGGACCTGCAAATACTGGACCATAAATGATGGGTAACCTATTAATGAGTGGAATCCACGCATACAGAATTTCAAGTGCACAGAATACAGGCTACAAAAAACCTGCACATATGTGATCTGCATATGTAAGCACCATGTCCTTTCATGCCATACACTGCTCCAACAGCCTGAGCTCTTGAACACAGTAGCTTCATCTAGCACAGCAAGATCATGATGGGAGCCTGTGAGTCAACTGGCACAGGATTGGATTATAATGAAATTCCTCATAACATCAAACTTCCTAGATTTTTTTTCATACTTTAAAGGAAACATCTTTTAAAGTGAATTCTGCTCTTTCAGATTAGTTGGTACTCCCACTGTGTTCTCTGAACTCCTACACAAATCAGCTGCATTCGCCTCACGTATCTGACACACTGACTTTATGCTGGATCATAAAGTTAACCAGATTTTGTATTTTATGCAGTCAATAAACTGTAGTAGGCACAGAAACTTTATAATATATAGAGAAATAAATAAATGAAATTATGTAAAGAGCCCTTTTTCAGTTTGATCTAAACACTGGACTTGCCCACATTTACAACAACCCAACAGGAATGTGTTGATGTGCCCAGGACCTCTCACTAGATTCTACCAAGATAACTGAAAGTTAAAAACTCTTTAAAAGGCAACAGCAACACATGGGCCTAAAAGATATTCTTAGGCCCTCGAAAAAGTCAAGTCTAACCCTATGGGGGATGGTTTCCCTACCAAGATACAAACCTCTGATAGATTCTCCCTGATTTCCACAAGACATGCCACATAAAAGATGCCACTTCACTGAAAGATGCACATGTCAAAAAAAGCACATTAAAAGGATTAACTACCAATTCTGGACATCAGCTGCATAAATAATCTTTCAGAACTACAGTACCCAAAGGAAGCCCTTTCTGGAACTAAAAATTAGTGCATGATCTAAATGTAAAATGATCTAAAGTAAAAGCAAGCATGGAAATGGTGTGCTTTTTTGAGATCTCTTTTTTAAACAAGATTCTGAGCAACTATACCCAGGCTCTTCTTATTTCAGTTTTATGGATAGAAGTCCTCTGCTGTTCTCAAGTCATATCTCTAGCTGGTTTCAAATGTATCATCATGCCCACTGTTCCAAACTGGGCTCAGCTCTGTCTGGGTCAGTTCTGTGATGATCACTTCATTACAATCATTGTGTATCACACTACCACAGTTTATCCTAAATTATATTTAATTACATTAGAATTTTATTTCTAACCAGAAAAGAACTAGAAAACACAAGGTTACCACACAGCAAAACTCAGGAAAATAAGTGTATTTAGTGCAAGTCCCACTTAATATAGAATCATAGAATCACAGAATAGTTAGGGCTGGAAAGGACCTTAAGACCACCCGATTCCAACCCCCTGCCATGGGCAGAGACACCTCACACTAAACCATGTCCAACAAGGCTCTGTCCAACCTGGCCTTGAGCACCGCCAGGGATGGAGCATTCACAACTTCCCTGGGCAGCCCATTCCAGTGCCTCACCACCCTCACAGTAAAGAACT